>CM067373.1:76955633-77083817 GCA_034401795.1 Chaetoderma sp. LZ-2023a | reverse complement strand
TTCTTGACCACTCTTAATCATTAACCCTTTAACGTTCATATCGGCCTAAAATGGCTTCTACAGTGGTCTTTGCAAATATCCATTTGCAGACCAAGAGAAGACTATTTTTGAAAATTTACCACTGGTATAACCGAGCCAGTCATTCCAGTGGTAAATTTTCAAAAATAGTCTTGGTCTGCAAATGAACATTTTCTATGAGAAAATTGAAATTTTCTTGAACAAATTCAAGGGTTTAAAGGGCTAGTTTTTGCATCCACTATAATGTTTTCTACAGTACAGCTCAGAAATAACAAGTTTCGAAAAACAAAATAAAGCGTACTGTTGAATAGATTGGGAAACATTGCAATTATGTTCAAAATATTCAACAGAACCTTCTTACATTGTGTTCAAAATTGTATTAACTAACATGTTTTTGTTTTTGTTTTAGAAACAGGTCAGTTTATATTATGAGCTGTACTGTACCGTTGTCAGTAATACAGTTTAACTAGTATTTGTCATAAGTGCACGCCACATGATAATCAAGAAACAATTTGAAATTGAATACACTCCTATCTGTGACTACAGAAATGAGATAAACTTCACAACAACATAGCCCGTAATCATTTTTCTCTAAAATAACCTAGTTGCCTTGTAGTTGGTCTGATAAATCAGATATCTAATAAATTATTTATTCGCTATTAAATATGACGAAACTTTAGGCAGCCTTCGTCAAATTTGTTTCAAAATATTTTATTTTGCTTGTACAGTTATTGTGAACTTGAGATTGTATGATGTCATGTTGAAAGTAGATGTTTCCAGATAAATCTGCCATAGATAGCGGAATGGGACCTGGAATCAGGGATTCGATACACGCTAATGAAACCAATGTAGATATGGGGTGGGATTGTGGGTTGGGGGAGAGGCGGAGAGGGACTATATAGACAGGTGATTGTTATAAGTACAGTATGTTTCAGAATATTTTGGACTTAATTTGATTGGAAGGCATTGCTGCCTTTGGCAGTACTCGCTTCCAAGTTCCAGTCAAATTATTTCCAAAATAACCAACTTGCTTCTATTTTTGTTTTGGAAACAAGTGACCTTAATTATGGGCTGTACTGTAGCCAGTATTTCCGTAGCTTTTAATATTTAACTCCTTATAATCGTCTTTGTTGTTTAAGAAAATTTCACGTTCCTCATAAATATGTACATTTGCAGAGATTATTTTTTGAAAATATCACTGAAATGACTGGCTCGGGATTCAAACCAGTCCCTAATGTGGAAGACTAAAAAATCCTCTTGTTCTGCGAATGGACCCTTCACAAGGCCACTGCTGAAGTCATTTGGGCTTGATCATTAACCCTTTAACTCTCATATCAGCCAAAAACGGCTTCTACAGTCATCTTGAGAGATGTCCATTTGCAGACCAAGAGAAGAATATTTTTATGGTCCCCGAAAAAAATTTCGCGGGAGCATATAGTCGCCACTTTGTCCATCTGTTCATCCGTTCGTCCGTTCACAAGTTTGTACGGGGCATAGTTTCAAGACTTTCACATATGGTCACCAAACTTGGTAGGTGGATACGTCTTAGGGAGAAGGTGTGCGGAGTATGAAAAGTAGGTCCAAAGTATGTCATGCTGACCTACTTTTTATGGTCGATTGAATATCACAGAAAATGTTTGTCCGGACTATAGTTTCAAGACTTTTGCACATGTGCTCACCAAACTTGGTATGTGGATGCAATTAGGGAGGTGTGCAGAGTATCAAAAGTAGGTCAAATGTAGGTCATGCTGATCTGCTTTTCATGGTCGATTGAATATCACAGAAAATGTTTGTCCGGACTATAGTTTCAAGACTTTTGCACATGTGCTCACCAAACTTGGTATGTGGATGCATCTTAGGGAGAAGGTGTGCAGCGTATCAAAAGTAGGTCAAATGTAGGCCATGCTGACCTACTTTTCATGGTCGATTGAATATCACAGAAAATGTTTGTCCAGGCTATAGTTTCAAGACTCACATATGGTCACCAAATTTGGTATGTGGATACATCTTATGGAAAAGGTTGCAGAGTATCAAAAAAAGTAGGTCATGCTGAATATCACAGAAAATGTTTGTCCAGGCCATAGTTTCAAGACTTTTTATACCCCGCCAAAAAGTTTGGCGGGGTTACCCCGCCAAAATATTTGGCGGGGTATTATGTAATGCCGCCGTGCATCTGGGTGGGCGTGCGGCAGAGTGGTTTCCGGATGATAACTCTGTTACCATTTGTCGGATTGCATTGAAACTTTATAGGGTGGTTGGACTTGCTCTTGGGAAGAAACCTATCGAAATCGACGATGATCTGAAATCCACTTTTCTACTTGGTATGTGGATACAGCTTAGGCCAGCCACCGGCGGCCATCTTGAAAATTGTTTTCCGGATGATAACTCTGTTACCGTTTGGCGGAGCGCATTGAAACTTCATAGGGTGGTTGGACTAGGTCTTGGAAAGAAACCTATCGAAATCAACGATGATCCAAAATCCAAGATGGCCACCAGCCACCATCTTGAAAATTGGTTTCCGGATGATAACTCTGTTACTATTTGTCAGATCGCATTGAAACTTCATAGGGTGGGTGGACTAGGTCTGGGGAAGAAACCTATCGAAATCAACGACGATCCGAAATCCAAAATGGCTGCCAGCCACCGGTGTCCATCTTAAAATTTGGTTTCCGGATGATAACTCCGTTACCGTTTATCGGATCGCTTTGAAACTCTATGGAGTTGTTAGACTAGGTCTGGGGAAGAAACCCATCGAAATTGACAATGATTCAAAATCCAAGATGGCTGCCAGCCTCTGGTGGCCATCTTGAAAATTGGTTTCCGGATGATAACTCCGTTACCGTTTATCGGATCGTTTTGAAACTCCATGACGTTGTTAGACTATGTCTGGGGAAGAAACCCATCGAAATTGACAATGATTCGACATCCAAGATGGCTGCCAGCCACCGGTGGCCATCTTGAAAATTGGTTTCCGGATGATAACTCTGTTACCGTTTATCGCATCACTTTGAAAATTCACAGAGTGGTTGGACTAGGTCTGCGGAAGAAGCCTATCGAAATCGACAATGATCCAAAATCCAAAATGGCTGCCAGCCACTGGTGGCCATCTTGAAAATTGGTTTCCAGATGATAACTCCGTTATCGTTTATCGGACCGCTTTTAAACTTCATCGTGTGGTTCAACTACGTCTGGTGAAGAAACCTATCTAGATTGACAATGATCTGAAATCCAAGATGGCCGCCAGCCACCGGAGGCCCATCTTGAAAATTGGTTTCAGGATGATAACTCCGTTACCGTTTATCGGATCGCTTTGAAGCTTCATAGAGTGGTTGGACTAGGTTGAGGAAGAAACGTATCGAAATCGACACTGATCCATAATCCAAGATGGCCGCCAGCCATGGGCTGCCATCTTGAAAGTTGGTTTCTGGATGATATCTCCGTTACCATTTATCGGATCACTTCCTGGGGTCGGTGGACTATGTCTGGTGAAGAAACCTATCGAAATTTATGATAATCCGAAATCCAATATGGCCACCAGTCAGCGGCAGCCATCTTGAAAATTGGTTTCCGGACGATACCTCCTTGACTGTTTAGCGGACTACTTTGACACTTAATAAGGATTACTGGAAGAAATAAATATTTTCTGATAGCTGTCATTTATTAGTTTGTCATCATGGCGGGGTATTATGCGCCGTTTGCGGAACTCTTGTTCACATATGATCACCAAACTTGGTATGTGGATGCATCTTAGGGAGGTGTTCACAGTGTGAAAAGTAGGTCATGCATCTGTCTGTTCTTTTGACTGAATGCATCTTAGGTTATCCATTCACCAATTCATCCATGCCTCCATATGTTCGTTTCTCTGTGTCTGAGCCACAGTACAAACCTTTCCCTGAAACATATGCCTTCTGGGTTATCCATTCAGTTTCTCTGCAGCTTATGCCTTCGGGGATCATAGATCAATTTATTGATTTGCCTAGTTTAGTTTAGCTTCAGATGTGTTAGTCCAGATAGCATTACAGTAAGTGATGTCAGGAAGTATCATTGTGCAGTACAGATTTTTAATAATATTTGGTGTTAGATAGGGTTTTAGTCTGCGTATGATGCGAATGCTCTTTGCTACCTTGGATGTTACGACTTCAATATGCTTCTCCCATATCAAATTCTTATCCAAATAGACTCCTAAAAACCTGGCCTATTGGGCTTCATGTATTATCTGGTTGTCGATGTAAAGTTTTGGGAGAGATGCTTCCTTTAATTTATTAGATTTTGTAAATAATATATAGTTGGTTTTACTTACATTTAAGGACAGTTTGTTATCTTTAAACCAATCTATTAACTTTGCCATTTCATTATTAACATGTTTATAAAGAATTTCTATATCCTTATAGCTGCAGAAAGCGTTAGTATCATCTGCAAAGAGGATTAAAGAGAGATGGTTACAGACTTTGGGTATGTCATTCATATACAAGAGAAAAAGCAGGGGACCAAGGACTGAACCTTGTTGAAAGTTTAACACTGGAATGACAGGCTCAATAACCGAGCCAGTCATTCCAGTGGGAAATTTTCAAAAATAGTCTTCTTTTGGTCTGCAAATGGACATTTTCTATGAGAAAATTGAAATCTTCATGAACAAATTCGAGGGTTAAAAGGTGAATGTATAGTTGATTTAGCAGTCTTTTATACAAGTATTGATTGTAATGTCTAGCTACCACCCTGTATCATACAGCATCCGATTATGCTGAATCAAAGTTTACATTTGCTAATCTTGTAATTTCCTAATGAAATGAAATCCTCTTAATCCATTATTTGTTAGCATTACTCTACAGTGGGGAGTCCTTCAAGTATGAAATTCCATCAAATCCATAAGCATGTGCCGTGTTAGCCGCCATTGTGACGCTACATCTGTCTCGTTTCCACGAGAACTCACCTTTAATTAGATGCCGAAGCAATGGCATCCAAGAGACTCGTTGAATTAGTTGATTAAGAGTAACCCTTTCAGTGTTATAGATTTTATACAAAAATTTTACGAAGTTAGAAATATATTGTTGATATTTTGAAATTAATTTACCTTCGGCAGCAACCTCTTCCAGTCAAATTATTTTCAAAGTATTCAACAACATTACCCGTTTATTTTCCTTTAAATTGAAATAAAAAAATGTCATTTATAAAAGGGTGACCATACCTGTATTGATTACCTTGAACAAGTTAATGCTTTGTAATTAGTTACCTGCGTATGATTAATGCAGCTAACTTAAACAGCGTTTCGATGGAATATCCCAGAAATATCCAGGAAATTAGCGGATTTATTTATACGTTTATGTGGAGTAATTCTTGAGGTAAAGTCAGATCTCATTCTCACACCCACCCACCCACGCACCCGCACTACTCCCGTAATCAGATGATATGGGAGTTGTTGTTTTGACATTCGGCAGTTTTCCTAACCACAGAATAGCGTAGAGAATATGTCAACGTGTATCATTAACCTTTTAATGGACAAATTTGGTCAAGAAAATAAAAATTTCTTATTGGATGTCTGCAGGCCATAGTCACTGTCCATCCGTTCGTCATCCGTCCATCAACATTTGCTTTAAACCACTTGGCAGATTTTAACCAATTTGACTTGAAAGATTCTATGGTGGTATGTTCTAGAACTTCTAATCAAAATTTTGATTGGTCAATTTTTTTGCGGTGACCAGTTTGGATTTTCCGGAACCATTTGTAACGTAGAATTAAATATATTAAGCGAGGATTTATATTGGTCATTTTTGGTGGTTATTAACTTTCCGAAAATTATCTGAAAATCCATTTAAACAATTTTTTGCTAAAATGATTGGCAGACTTTAGTGATATTTGGGTGGAAGGGGATCCTATTTGGATTGGTTACAAAATTTATTTTCAGAATTTGTTTTGTCCATTTTTGGTGGCCATTCTGGATTATCAAAAAGATTTCCGAAAACCTGTTGCAAAGTACCCCTCCTAGACTGCTCATCACATTTAAACCAAATTTGGCTGGAAGGACCTTATGGCTCCAGAAATTCTATTTAGAATTTTGATTGGTGCATTCTTGCAGGCCATCTTGGATTATTATTATTATTATTATCTCCAAAAATCTTCTGGAAATCCTTTAAAAGCTCCTAAACCACTAGGCAGATTTTAGCCAGGTTTGTTTGGAATGATCTTATGGTTGTAGGCTCCAGAGCATCTATTCAAAATTTTGAATTGCTCGATTTTTCAGTTGCCATCTTGGATTTTCTGAAAATTTCTTGACCCCTTTAAAATGCTATTCCTCTGTAATCCATGGCCTGATTTCAACAAAACTTAGGTGGAACCATTCTGTTGCAGTAGCCTTCAACATATCAAAGATTTTGATTTGTCTAATTTTTTAGGTGGTCATTTTGGATTTTCTGTGGGTGGCAGAGTGGTTTTCGGATGATATCTTTGGAACCTTTGGAACCATAGGTTGGACTAGGTCTTGGGAAGGAACCTATCGGAATTGATGATGATCCAAAATCCAAAATGGCCACCAGCCAGCCACTAAGAATAATTCTGACCAAAACCAAAACCCCAAGCTTTTTAGAAATTTCTGTTATTTTTGGAGAATGCTGTATAATTTCATATTTCAATTTACTGTAGGAAATTTGTGATGTTTTTCACTGAGTCGAGGAAATGCTGGTGTGCATTTTACAAACACTGTTGCTAAAAGCTATTGCCAGCAAAGATAGCTACAGCCTACAGCCGCAATGTTTCCCAGTAGAAACACCAGCTATCATAGGAAATGCAATGGAATTAGGAATAATTAAGCTTTAACCATTTAACCCTTAAATTTGTTTAAAAAAATTCAATTATTTCATAGAAAATGTCCATTTGCAGATCAAGAGAGGACTATTTTTATGCTCCCCGAAAATATAGTCGTCGCTTTGTTCATCCGTCCCTCCGTTCGCCCTCTACAAGCTTGTCTGGGCCATAGTTTCAAGACTTATATGTACGATCATGAAACTGGGTATGTGGATGCATCTTATGGAAATGATGTGCAGTGTGCAAAAAGTAGGTCAGCGTGACCTACTTTTCACAGTTCACTGAACGTTACTGTCTACAAGCTTGTCTGGGCCATAGTTTCAAGACCTTTATATATATATATATATATATATATATATATATATATATATATATATATATATATATATATATATATATATATATACGGGAACAGGACGTGTGCACTGTGTGAAAAGTAGGTCAGCATGACCTACTTTTAACCTACTTTTCATGGTTCACTGACCATTACAGTCTACAAGCTTGTCCGGGCCATAGTTTCAAGACTTATATGTATGATCATGAAACTTGGTATGTGGCTGCATCTCATGGAGAAGATGTGCAACCTCTAAAATGTAGGTCAGTGTGACCTACTTTTGACCTACTTTTCATGGTGCACTGAACATTACAGTCTACAAGCATGTCCAGGCCATAGTTTCAAGTCTTTTATATATACGATCATGAAACTTGGTATGTGGATGCATCTTATGGAGAAGATGTGCAGTGTGTAAAAATGTAGGGTAGCATGACCTACTTTGGACCTATGTTGACCTATGATCTATTATAGGTAGTAATCCATATTGGGAAAGGTTCGGTAGATGAGTTGATGATGGCGAGAGATTTGAAATACTAGCACTGTATACTGAATTAGAACAACGTGACTTGCTTCTATTAAGACTAAAACTGTACTACTTTATTCACATATTTTACAAGGTACAAGCCCGCTCATAGCCTAGCAGCATGGTCATGCTTATCTAGAACGGCATCTATAGTAGCCGCCTGTTGTATAAACTAATTGCATTCCATTCTATGATGGATGCATGCTATGATTAACATCATCCCCGACATACTCCGGCCACGAAAGGTGAAGATGTGCCCTTAATTAAAAAATAATAATTAATTGCTTAGTGACATTAGAGTTAACTTATTAAATAGCATTCTAGATGTTGAACATATTAACTAATAATCTGATCATTCAAGTATGAAAACAATGTGAACAAAAATATATCATATGAAAAATAGCTAAACGTGATTATAAACGAATGAAATGCATGTGATAACACATTTGTCATATGTAACACAGTAACTATAACAATATATGAAAATAATATGCACAAAAGTGATTGCAGGAGAAATAACTGCTATGAGTGCGGCAAATGTAGCTGCTGAGCGCGGCAAATGTAGCTGCTGAGCGCCGCAAATGTAGCTGCTGAGCGCGACAAAATCTATTACAAAAGACTGAAAATAGTGACCACTATAAATGGCCAAACAATGTATATAAAATATACTCAGTACTTGATAATTACGCAATCAAAAATCAAATATTATGACAATAGAAAAATAACAATAGTGAGTTTACAATTAAGTATCATGTGTATCCGCCATAATAGTAATTCGTTCTTTAGCCCACAATGCAGCAGCCCTAGTAGGGCGTCTATCTGACATTTGCTGAGCTGCTGCAGCTGAACTACCATTATCAGTCTTAATGTCAGGAGTGGCATGGGTGTTTTCAGGCTGCGATGCAATGGACACTTCGAGTGGGTACAATTTATTTATTGGGCGATTTGTTACCCCATTAGCTGTTTTGATTACAGCTGAACGAACCATATTGTCATTACCATATATAAGATCCGTGACAAGTGCAAGTTTCCAATTAAGACGATGCTTGATGTCATCGTGAACTAAAACCACATCACCTACTCTTATGACGTTATCAGACACACTATTACGCATTTTACCGGTGGAAATGTGTCTTTCGCGTAGTGCGGTGAGGTATTCGTTAATCCAGCGTTGCCAAAAGTGTGCCTGCAGCATGCTTAATCTTTTAGCGCGCTTTTCTAGTTCCGGCTGCGAGTCACCGAATGAGGGATCATGAATATCCTCGTCTGAGATATTCATATGTGGCAAATTGTTAAGTACACGTCCGTACAGCAGATGCGATGGCGTCAAAGGACTCGGGTCGTTTACATCGGACGAGTAATACGTTATGGGGCGATTATTTAATACAGATTCGATCTCAGAAACGATTGTAGTAAGCTCTTCAAACGTGATGAAAGCCCTGCCAAGTATTTTCTTGAGAACGGATTTTGTCAGTCCGATTAACCGTTCCCAAAAACCTCCGTGCCAGGGTGCACGCTTGGTAATCACTGACCACTCTACATGGTGGTTAAGCATGTATTCTTGTACTTCAGGAGTTTTATTAAACAACTTCTTGATCTCCTCCCCAGCTGACAAAAATGTAGACGCATTATCAGAAATGAGTTTTGTTGGCAATGAACGGCGTGCGGCGAAGCGCCTAAATGCATACAGAAAGTACGTAGTAGACAGGTTAGAAACGGTTTCTAGATGGACCGCACGGGTGTTCGCGCATGTGAACAGTAGTATGTACGCCTTATCCTCTTTTCTACCAGTAACGTTTGACTTTACATAGATCGCACCTGTATAATCTAATCCGCAGATTGTAAAAGGTGGTGCTGATTTGAGTCTGCATGATTGCAGGGGAGGCGCTTCCGGTAACACATAGGGTGTTCCCATTACTAATTTACACTGGACGCAGATTCTGAGGATACCCCTAACGGTCTGACGCATTTTGGTTATCCAAAACTTTTGACGCAAATATGTCATTGTGGAGTCTGGACATGCATGCAAAATCCGGCAATGCGCATCTTGAACAACAAGCTTCGTGTAAAAGTCGCTGTTTGATAACAGAATCGGAAATTTAGCATCATAATCTAATGGCGCATTGTGTAGTCGACCTCCCACACGCAGAATACTGTTATCGTCTAAAAACAAGCGTAGTTGTCTTACCAGTGAACTTCGATTTGGGCGTTTTGCTTCGCGGAGAGTTTTTATTTCACCGAGATAATGTTTCGGTTGCACATATTTGATCCACATGTATTCGGCAGCATTGAGCTCACTGACTGACAAATTGCATGTATTCGCGCATTGTTTACGCTTGAGCCGCTGTATGAATCGCAAGACGTATGCAGTGACCCTGAAAAGTTTCATAAGGGATGAGCAATTTTCGGGGTTAATTATGATAGCTAATCCAGTTGTGTCTGAACACAGCTTGTCATCAGTCTTGGTATCCAGTTGGGATGGACACACATCTGGTTGACATTCCGTATCCGCACCTGCTGTCAGAACGGCACTGTCAAATAAAGAGCAAATAGGCCAGTCTCCTTTAGCAAGCCAGCCGGGTCCACTCCACCAGATTCGTGCTTTCGCGAAGTCTGACGACGTCACACCTCGGGAAACCATATCTGCTGGATTGATCCGATTTCTCACAAATATCGGCATTTTTTTGTCACTGTGGATCCAGTGAAGAACGATTTGGCTGTCTGACCACAATACTCGCTTAGAGATCATTATTTGTTTCCCTATGGCTTTGTAGACATAGCTAAGCATATTGGACGCAATTAGCGCTGCTAAGAGTTCAAGTTGCGGAATCGTTAATTGTTTAATAGGGGCGATGCGTGATTTTGATATTACTATAGAAGTTTCCCCGTGCTTCACGTCGCGCAAGTATATCACACATCCATACGCTAACTTACTAGCCTCGCAGAACGCATGCAATTCGTATGTCGTGTCGGAATCTATGCCATGTCGGAAATATTTCCGCTCAATAGTCGTTGATAGCGCAGACGACAGATCATTAGAAATTTCTGTCCATTCGCCTGCTAATTCGTCTGAAAGTGGTTGATCCCAGTCATATTTAGCCTTCCAGAGAGACTGAATAAACAGTTTTGCACGAACTTGGACGGCTGATAAATAACCTAGGGGGTCATAAATGCTTGCTGTTGACCTGACTACAGTGCGTTTAGTAACGACTACATTATTAGCTTCCATGACATTATTGTTATATGAAATACAATCAGTTTCTGAATTCCACAGTAACCCCAATACACTAATTTCTGGCTTAGCGGATAATGTCCCGTCTGGCGTTATGTAGTCTCGCAATTCTGGGCAATTTGTTGTCCAACAACGCAATTGAAAGCCGCCTGCTTGCATTAATTCATTAGCCTCATCGTAATATTGCATAGCTACAAAGCCAGTATTGCAGCCCGTTACCAAATTATCAACATAAATATTACCTGACAAATCATGTGCTGTGAGGGATGGGCTAGCTTCTAGATGATTACGTACAGTGGCATTCAAAATGAACGGTGACCTTGAATTGCAAGACAACAAATTCGCTGTTAGGGTCATTATGATCCGAAAGCCAGAAAAACTTGGTGTATTTGCGATCGTCACTGTCTAAGCCAATTTGATGAAACGCTTTCTTAATATCAGATGAGATTGCTACCTTATGAATGTAAAAACGTAACATAATACCTGCTAAGTCATTAAGGAGTGGTGGTCCAGTTTGTAAGCAATCGTTCAGAAAAGGGGAATTTGCAGCTGAACTCGAGCAGTCATATACAATACGAAACGGTGTGGAATCTGAGTCTTTAATCACCGGTCTATGGGGCAAATAATGCCCACATGTTGCGTCATCATCCTTGAGCAATTCTACGTAATCGTGTGACAATTGTTCTTTAATAATAGTATCATACACTCCACATAACTCAGGGGAGAGGCGCCGCACCATCGCACGTGTGCGGGTTTCTGCTACTGATCTGTTAGTGGGCAAAGCAGGGTGGTCGCATTTCCAAGGTAACTTGGCAATATATCGGCCCTGTTCATTCCGAATGTGAGTATCACGGTAATCCACGTGGTCAGTAACAGTCGTAAGTTCGTCGCTCCTTGCGCCAATTGCCTCGAGGTCCCAAAACCTCTGTAGAGAGATATCCTCTTTGCGATGCGAATCGATGTCTACGTTTACATGATACACGGAAGTGTCTGTAGGTATCGAATCATGGCCGGATGTAGACGATGTTGGACCCGAAAGAAGGTATCCTAATTTAGAGGAAACTGCTGTGGGTCCTGAGGTAGTGTCTGGGGCTCTCACAATATGATTCTGAACAATAGACCAATAATAGTCCGCTCCAATAAGCATGGATATCTCGTCTCTGTCGGCATGTGTATCCGAGTATGCGAAATTTAACCCTTGTAAGTAAGGCAACTCAAGAACCGAGCGTCGCATATGATTCCGAAGGGGCGTAGAAATTTTAGGCACCACTAAAGCCCGAATGGCTATGTTGTCATAATCGGCATCTGTGTGTAGAGTTATGTCTGCAATAGGCAGAGGGCGGACCCCGGTATTCCCGCCGAAAGAAGAAATCTGAACCGTCTCTGTGTTACGAGAATTAATGTTCAACATGTCCGCGGTTGATTCGGTGATGAATGATCGTTGTGCGCCTTCGTCTAACAGGATAACAACCGTAGCTGAATTCTGATTGTGAGAAATATTAGCTATGGCAGTTTTCAAAAGCACAGGTCCCGTTAAACGTGCTAGGGAAACCTTGGTGTCGTTGTCGAGTGAAACCTTATCCCCGAATTGTTCTGATAACGATATATTGGCTGCAGCTGTGGCCTTGCTAGATTCCGGTATGCTGTCACTGCACAAAGAGGTATGGTGTTTGCGCTGGCATGTTCTACAGCGGTATTTTGATTTGCACTCCGCGGCGCGATGCTTGCCTAAGCAATTATAACACAGGTGGTCTCTGAGTACGATGTCATATCGTCTCTGCTTGTCGGATATGACGGCACAATCTCCTGATATATGCCTTCCTTTGCAAAAGGCACATGTTGGTGGGTGTTGCCTACTGAAAGTGGAAACCGCCCGGGTAGGTGCCGGTGTTCGCATAGGGGGTGGTGAGCTGCGCGTGAAACGAGGTCCACGTGATGCGGGGCGTGACGTACGCGTATAGAAGGCTGCAGTGGAGAGCAAACTTTCACCATGGTTAATTATAGGTTCATTGCTAACGTCACATGCTTGCATAGCACCAATTTCTTTCTGAATTGAGACGCGTAATGTCTTGCTGTCCCATTCATTGTTGCCGTGTTCACGGGCTATTTGACCACGAACAACTGGAGGTATCTTATCTAGGACCACAGGAACCAACAGATCGCCATACGTCTCCTCTGTCTTACCTAGCGTGCTAAGTCCTCTGATGTACGATTCCAAACGGTTGTGGAAATTCCGTAGGGAGTCCACATTGTGTTCAGGCCTGGGAAGCTCCCATAATGCCCTCATATACGCACTAATTATCGTGTGAGACTGTCCATAGCGGTTACGTAATAATTCCATAGCGTGCATATAGTTGTTGTCTGTTAGTGTCAAACCGTTAATTGCTCTCGCGGCATCTCCCGTGAGCTGAGCCCGAAGATACTGGAATTTTTTAACGTTAGTCAAATCACTGTTCGAGTCTATGGCTGACTTAAATGTGTCGTGAAATTCAAGCCATTTTAATGCATTTCCGTCGAAACTTCTGAGAGCTAATTTCGGTAGATTAACATGCTTTCTGAATTTAGAATTGTCTGGTGTTGCGTTATCATCAGGCTGAACGTTATTTGTTCTACGAATTAATTGCCTTTCAAATTTTATAAATGTTCCTTACTTGCTGTTATGTAATCGTCAGATTCCAATAAGGATAGTTCCAGATCGTCATTCGAATCAATTAAATCCGTTATTTGTTTGTCTAAATCCACTATGATAGCAAGTTTGTCATTGTATGAATCGAGGGATGCAGCAATGGAATCATGATCATCCTCCCCGAGCACAGGTTTAGCTAGGTTGTCACAGATTTTGTTCTGTAGTTTAGTTATTTGCCCTCTGTACACTCCACGCGTTTTTACAAGCCTCGCTTTCTCAGCCATCTCGAATGGAAATTAGAAATCACGCAAATATGGTACGAAGTCACTCAAATATATCCTGATTACGGCACCAACAATATGATCTATTATAGGTAGTAATCCATATTGGGAAAGGTTCGGTAGATGAGTTGATGATGGCGAGAGATTTGAAATACTAGCACTGTATACTGAATTAGAACAACGTGACTTGCTTCTATTAAGACTAAAACTGTACTACTTTATTCACATATTTTACAAGGTACAAGCCCGCTCATAGCCTAGCAGCATGGTCATGCTTATCTAGAACGGCATCTATAGTAGCCGCCTGTTGTATAAACTAATTGCATTCCATTCTATGATGGATGCATGCTATGATTAACATCATCCCCGACATGACCTACTTTTCCAGTTTCATCAAATATTATCACAAGTTTTTGTCCAGGCTGTAGTTTCAATAGTTTTTGGTATACAGGAACTAAACTTGATATGTGGAGGCATCTTAGGGAGGAGGTGTACAGTCTATGAAGAGTAGGTCAGCGTAACCTACATTTGACCTACTTTCCATTGTTCATTGAACATTGCAGAACATGTTAGTCTGAGCTGTAGTTTCAAGAGTTTTTGGCGTACTTGAACTAAACCTGGTTTAAAATTTACCACTGGAATAACTGGCTCAGTTATCGAGCCAGTCATTCTAGTGGCAAATTTTCAAAAATAGTTCCTGTTGGTCTGCAAATGGACATTTCTCAAGACTACTATAGAAGCCATTTTTGGCCGGCTTAAGGGGTAAAGGGTTAATTGTCTAAGCCAGCCAAGAAAATCTAAATATTTGTTTATTGAATGTTCATTTACAGGCCACGATAACTTTTGTTATTAACAAATCTTAACCGTTAAAGATCTAAAGCATTAAGATCTTATTCTAAATGTGTTGAAAATAATTTGAGCCGAAGTGTTTGTTCTCATTAACCCTTTAACCCTCAGATTTGTTCAAGAAAATTTCAATTTTCTCATTGAAAATGTCCATATCCGGACCAAGAGACTATTTTTGAAAATTTACCACTGGAATGACTGGCTCGGTTATCGTTTTTGGTTGATATGAGGATTAAAGGGTTAATTAGACATATGTTTTAATTCTGAACTTGTGAAAATCAGAACATTTGCCTGTCTGAGGTGCTGTGCAATGATGTGAATTAATGAATGGTTTTATCGTAGTATCGCATGTCTCGCTCGCTTCCTGGTCATTATGACCAACAACGGTATTGACTCATCAACATAGAGGCCACCTTCACCAAGAAATAATAATAATAATAATAAATAAAACCTGTCTGCGCGTCTCTTTGTTTCGCAAACTTTCCGCTGGCTTATGCATTCCTTTGTCACACCACTGATGGGGCGGTGGATCAAGAGAGGGAGAGAGAGCTTTCGATGTGAAGTAAATCAATACACCACAGGCATCAAGAATATATCGGCAGTCTCTACCTTCCTCCTGCGCGATATCGCCCGCAACAATAATGACTAGAAGCAACCATTTCATTTCGAAATTCACAAAGATTGTTTCTGAGGACACAAATATAAAGCCTGATAAATATATTATTCAAAATAATTTAACTGAAGCAGCAATGACTTGCAGTCAAATTTTATTTAAAAAAATAATCAGCATATGATTAATTGCAAGATATATATTCATTCATATCATGTATGACTAATAGTGTAGAGTGAATTGTGTGTATTTGATCTTGTCATTGTCATTATTGTCTGCGTATCAGGAACTATTTAGCGCTTGTACTGGCCGCCGCCGGAGCGGGTACAAGCCATAGCAGCAGCAACAAATGCTTTGTCTGGCCTGATCAAGCCTGGTCGCTTTGTTCCATCGACTTATCAGGCATGTGGATAATTGTTGCTCCCTTTGGGCATGTTAGCAGATAATGGGATGATGCTTCAGCGGTGATTAGCCATGTTACTCGCCCCTCACTAACAGTCAAGACTGTCCTCTATACACAACTATTATTAGTAATTAATAGTTCTCACTAGTTGACTGGCACGACTCAAGAGTTACCTCCCTTGTGTTGTGCATGTTTTTCTCTGTTCATGCATGCACGGGTATGTGTGCATGCGCGCGTGCTTGCATGTGCATGGGTGTATTTATGCATGTGAGGGTGGTAGTACTTTTTAATTTTATTCATAATAATGCAGGTGTTAGTTTTGTTTAGACAGGGCGGGTGGCTGTGCTGGGGTGGGACTAAAGTGAAAAAAGATTTTGAATTAACTAATTAATTACAGACTTTAAATTAATTAATGTCTAGAATTGTTAACTCAACCGTTTAACCCTTGAAATTCCAGAGTCTCAATCTCAAGACATCTATACAAGAAAATAGTTGAATATTTCATAACTAATTTAACTGGATCATGTTGCTAGCTATCCATAGGCAGAAACGGCACCAGTTAAAAAATTTTTTAAAATATTCAACAGAATATTTATTACATTGAATAGAATTTGTCATTTCTGGCCTATAAAGATTAAAGGGAAGAGAAATTAAGATGAAGCGCCACACCTCCGCATCTGCATTCATGGGTGTTTAGTGAGAATGGCAAGATGATGCATTGATAGCTTGTCATTAAACGGTTGCCATTTGTTTTCATAAGTGGTTTTACATAATTAAAAATGTTTTATAAATTAAGTCTTTCATGATGAAATCGGCTAAAACCGGCCAGTACAGTGGTCTTGAGAAGTGTCCATTTGCAAGCCAAGAGAAGACTATTTTTTAAAATTTAACACTAGAATGACTGGCTCGGTGACGGAGCAAGTCATTCCAGTGGTAAATTTTCAAAAAGTTTTTTCTTGGCCTGCAAATGGAATAAGATCTTAATGCTTTAGCTCTTTAACGGTTAAGATTTGTTAATAACAAAAGTTATCGTGGCCTGTAAATGAACATTCAATAAGCAAATATTTAGATTTTCTTGGCTGGCTTAGACAATTAACCCTTTACCCCTTAAGCCGGCTAAAAATGGCTTCTATAGTAGTCTTGAGAAATGTCCATTTGCAGACCAAGAGAAAACTATTTTTGAAAATTTACCACTGGAATGACTGGCTCGATAATTGAGCCAGTCATTCCAGTGATAAATTTTCAAAAATAATTTTCTTGCTTTGCAAATGGGCATTTTCTATGAGAACATTGAAATCTTGAATAAATTTGAGAGTTAGAGTTAAATGGGCATGCAAGTGTAACAACTGGTGATGGTACATGTCATAGACTCAAATAATCTGAGCATAGAAATGGCCTAAATGATATTTAAATAGTATGGTCCTGATGGATGCAGTGTAAAGAAATCTTCCTTGTGAGTATCCAAGTTGACATTCTTTAACCTTTAACCCTTTAATGGTCAAATTTGGTCAAGAAATTTTATATATATACACCTATTGAATGTCCATTTATAGGCCAAAAGAATACAATTTTTGACAGTTTATCTCCTAGAATGACTGGTTTGGTTATCAAGCCAGTCATTCCAGTTGTAAATTTTCAAAAGGTGTATTCTTTTGCCCTTTAAATGCCCATTCCCAAGGCCATAAGAGTGGCTGGTTTTGACCGGCATAACAGATAAAGGGTTAAACACTCAATCTGGCCAAAAATTACTTCCTCCATGGTCTTGTGAAATATCCATTTGCAGACCAAGTGAAGACTATTTTTTTTAATTTACCACTGGAATGACTGGCTCGATAAACGAGCCAGTCATTCCAGTGATAAATTTAAAAAAAGTCTTCCCTTAGACTACAAATGAATATTTTTGATGAGAAAATTAAAATTGTAATGGCCTAATTTGAGGGTTATAGGGTTAATTTGAGGTGATGGACAGCATAGCGGCGCGTTGCCGTGGTCTCAGCTGCAGATTTAATTATACTTAGACGGAGTATTCATAATTTGACATGTTGATTGCATATGTATCACCCGCATGCATGTGTGTGATTGTCGTCATCCATTTGCTCTTAAAACTGTATTCATATTCTCAATTTAGCTAAATACACAATTTTCCAAGCAGGTTAATAAAAAATCCTATGAATGTTTTGAGAATAATTTCACAAAATGTTGCTAATGTCGTATTTTCAATCAAATTATTCTCAAATTTATTAGTAGTGTTTTAATGATATTTTAAAGCACATAAGGTGACATGGGTTAAAGCCTACTGCAGCAAAAGCACCTGCATAATTTCTCGAGGCCATGAAGGAAATGTTGACAGGATAATTTTTTTCTCTTGTTTTTATCAACATTTGTTTCAAAGATCTTTATAATGGGCGTCACTTACAAGAGACGCTAGTGTCACGCGCAGTGGCAGGTAGGCGCGTTTATGCGCCGTGTTTAGCCTCCACTGCAGTGGCCGCAGCGATATTATTCTTTCGCTAAAACTATTAGTGGCAGCTGACAGCAATATAATTTTGCCACAGGATCCTTGGGTGTATAATAATGAAGGCAATTATTATTTGCTTATAATTTCACCAATTTATGCCTGAGAGTCCAGTATTTCAAATCACATGTCCTGGTAAGCTGGTGAAAATTATGAAATAAATTGACGGGAAGCTGTTACTGTTCCAGTCAAATTATTTGCAAAATATTTGACAGAATATTCAACAAATCGCCAATAATGTCATATCAGGTGTGTAGGGTTGAAAGTGTTATTTTTGATGAAATTCGTAAAACGGCTATTGGGCCCTGGAGGTATTTTAATCGTTTCACTGATTATATGTCAAGATTATTTTGATATGCAGTTTTGTATTGTCTTGTGAGTATGATGTCCGCTCACCCATAAAAACTGCTGTTATGCACCAGTGCCATTCAGTTGATAATTATTTAACTCTGACGCTATTAATCATTTTTGCAAATTAATTTCTGAACTAATACCTTTGATTTGTGTTGTTTTAAAGCAATTATTTTCATTTAACTAACATTTAGTACCCTAACCTGAACCATGGCAGGGAAGTTATAAATTAAAATCCTTTCCAAAGTTTTTAGTTTATTTCACTTGCTGGTAGTAAATATTCCAAAATATACAATATATTTTAAGTGCAATATCAAAATTGTACCGTTGCACAGGGAGCAAGGTCAAATTCAATATAGGTGCATTCATTGGTCAGCGACACAGGGACAAATATTGAATTCAATATTTGTGTATTCAATATTTGTGTACTCATTGGTCAGCGGGGCAGAAGACCATGTTAATTTCGATATCGAAGCACCCGTTGGTCAATGACACAGGGGACCAATATCAAATTCAATATCAGCACACCCATTGGTCAACGGCGCATGCGTCCAATGTCGAATTCGATATCGGCATGGGGACCAATATCAGGTGTTATATTTACGGCGATATGAATCAATATCGGTCCTCTGTGCCTTTGACCAATAAGTACACCAATATCGAATTCAATATTGGAACTGCACCATTGACCAAAAGTTACATCAATATCAAATTCGATAGTTGTCCAACATCCGTGTCGATAACAAATTTGATATTGGTTCCCTGCATCATTGACCAATAGGCTCACTAATATTGAATTTAATATTGATCCCTGCGCTGTTGACAAAAAGGCATGCTAATATTGAATTCAATATTAGTACCCACGGCATTGACCAACAGGTGCGCCGATATTGAATTAAATATTGGTCTCCATGTCCATTACATCCTCATGATTACCTTTTAACCCTTATCTGATATCAATATTCTATTTTTTATTGTGTCAATGTCAAAGAAACTGGTGTACATTTTTCAACAATTTTGGTGGAAGATGTTGCTGTCTATGACAGCACCATCTTCCACCAAATTTGTTTAAACATGAACACCAGTTCATCCTTTAATTTAATTTGAAAATTTAAAGAATATTTTCGAACGCTTAGAACTGCAGGTGACTTGCTCAAGAAACTGAATTTGCTTCATTTTAATTAGATATATTAATATTCATTAGTATAATTAATTGTCTTATAATATATTAAAATCATTCACATGATTTAAGTTTGATAATTTTATGTCAGTTGTTTTAGCTCTAAATTCCCTGAAACCTTGTCCAAGAAATGATCAGGCATCACAATTAGGTCCTGTATTTTACCCACTTTTTGGGCATTGATCATACATTGTACTACTTTTGCTACTTTTTAGAGTTCTGTAATACAACCTTTAAGAAATGTATTTTTAACCATTTAATGACCAAGTCGTCCAAAAAACTCTTGTTTTAGAATGCCCATAAATTCAACCTTTAACTGTCAAGCTCGTCGAAAGCAGCCTCTGTATTTGTGCTGAGAAATGTTGATTTGCAGACAAAGAGACGATTATTATTTTTAATTTACCACTGGAATGACCGGTTAGATAACTGAGCTAGCTAGTCATGTCATCGATAAATTTTCAAGAATAATCGCTTAGTCCACAAATGGACATTTAATGAGAAAATTAAAATTTTCTTGAACAAATTTCAGTGTTATAGGGTTAATGAAGTAGAATTCAATGTATTTCTTGTTCTGATCACTTTAACCCTTTAACACTCATATCAGCAAAAAACAGCTTCTACAGTGGTCTTGAAAAATTTCCATTTGCAGACCAAGAGAAGACTATTTTTGAAAGTTTACCGCTGAAATGACTGGCTCGTTTATTGAGCCAGTCATTTCAGTGGTAAATTTTCAAAAATAGTCTTCCCTTGGTCTGCAAATGGACATTTCTCAAGACTACTGCAAAGCCGAATTTGGCTGATGTGAATGTTAAAGGGTTAAACTTACTTTTCGTCTAATACTGTGTCTGCTTTTATCTTCTGGCCATTATGAGGCTGGATATAAAAAGCGAGTTGAATGAATATCTGCACAAACAATTTATTGATAGAAGAATAATTATTATTGTGAATTTAATTAAATTAGCATACAGGATGTATGATCTATAACATTCAAGATGAAATGGGATTAGATTGTTGTAAATAAATTTGGGAAGATTTTATTCAAACAACTCTTAAAAAAATAAAATATAATTTTGTTACGCCTTTCAAACTCTATAAAGCAGATACAACAAGTTCTTAGAATTTATTAAATATTGTGCTGTTAGACAATGATTGAATAATAATAATAATAATAATAATAATAATAATAATAACGTGTTTCGTAAATATAATAATATATTACAAGATTGAGGCTAGCTTTATTAAACGGTTAATGGTCAAGCTGGTAGTGGTCATGAGAAATGTCCATTTGTAGTGGTCATGAGAAATGTCCATTTGTAGACAAAAGAGAAGACTACTTTAGAAATTTTGCTACTGGAATGCCTGGCTCGATGCTCGAGCCAGTCATTCCAGTGGTAAAAATTTCAAAAATAGTCTTCTTGGTCTGCAAATGTGCATTCACTGAGCAAAAATTTTAATTTTCTTTACAAGTTACAAGTCAAATTAATTTCAAAATATTCAGTAGCATACCTGTATGATTATCTTGTACATGTAATTGTCTAATTAAACTGAAAGCTTCAGTTATTGTTGGCATTAAAATAAAATTATAGCAGGATTTTCATTTTATTCTGAACAAACAATTCTACTGTGTCTTCAGCTAAAATTGTTTGTGTAGAAATTCTGTCTATAAATTGCTATGAACAAACAAATGCACATGGTCTGGCATTTTCCCATAGATCAAATAGCCATTTCATGTATGCACATGCATCCATGCACAAACACGGCGCTATTTCTTCATGCGTGCGGCAGTGGTGCATGCGCGTGGTCTATTGTGTAGCGGCTTATGATATTCCACGCCGCAGCTACCACCCTATAGCTATCAAATATCTGCAGTCTAGCAACACCTGCTTATTGTCTGCCCATACCATGTCACATTGTTGGCAATTGTCAACCAAGGCCTTTAAGAGTGAGCCAATTTTGAATTATAGCCTGCTTTTCAGGCATGTTTAAATAGGGGCACACGTGCCATGATCTCAGCTCTTGGCTTCATAATTAAACTACAAGTTATTGTTTTGCTAGGCTAAAGCTTTTTGGTGCAAAATTTCAAGGGTTTCTTAATTTCCCCGCTTGGCATCAGTTTTGGTGGAAATTTGCTAGCACCTGCACTATGGAAGAGTGGGGTTTTGTTTTTCTGGAACAGTATTACTTCTGCCGGGTGATTGGAGTTTTATCAAATTGAAACGAAGAAAATAGTGCTCATTTTGAAAATGAGTATGACAATAGCTGGGATTCCAGTTTGAAAACAGTGACACGATAAGCTGTTGATTGTGCCACAGTTTTTAAACTGGAATTGCAGCCATTTCATGCAGATCTGTTTTAGTGCAGATGGAAACTAACAATTCAGGAGTAAAACAGTTATTAGAGCCGTCACATCTCAAAAGCAGGTTATTATAATTATTCTTTTTAAACTCAGAACCTGTCAGATTCAGAATTCTCAATGAGTTGAGAACTTTATTCTGAAATGTCACACTTATTTTCAAAAAAGCGCCCATACATTGGTCGATTCTCGTACATGGAGACAAGGAGAGATTAACCCTTACCACTCTGATGTCAAAATTTTACATTTTCAAATTAAATTAAAAGATGAACTACTGTTCATTTTACAACAAATTTGGTGGAGGATGTTACTGTCTACGACAGCAACATCGTCCACCAAAATTGTTGTGAAATGTACACTAGTCTCTTTGTTATTGGCACAACAAAAATATAATATTCCCATCAGAGTAGTAAGGGTTAATCAGAGATTCAAATTCTGCACCATTTCCCAAGCATTTGAATGCAGGGCATATCTTTAGTGCACTTTAATTATAAAGGGTGTTGCTTCGTTGGCTTTCAGGCGTTGTTACCTTTGAACGCTTGCTGCTGTCGTGACCTGAATTGAGAATGTTCTGCACATTCATCATTGTCATGATGGAAACAATAATAAAACTATTCACATGAATTAAGAGCAGTTGGTGTGGGGAGAGAAATCTTTAATTGTTGCTGCTCTGATATGCTCCCTAAAAGAAAAAGAAAAAATCCGCCCACAAATGCTGCAGTGCCACCTGCTTTTAATGACATGCATTCTGCTGCAAGAAATCTTTTGTATTAAAATATGTAATTTTGTGGAACGCGAATAAAAGTTATTAAGAAATAAATTTTCTTTTCCTAGCTGATTATTTAATTTGTAAATAGTTCTTAGAAAATTTGTTTAGCATGATTATTTACATTTGGAATATTAAAAAAAAAATTTTTAAATAATTTATTAGTAGAGAATATGTAGAGAAATTTGAAACTTAATAATTGTCATGAGAATGTTTATGCATTTATTATTTATTTATTTATATTAATTAAGTGTAGAAAAAGTCATTACTATTTTCTGTGCTATTTTGTACTATTTATAATTTTAAATATTATTTATAATGACAAAATTATTTAATCAAATTTTCTTTAAATTTGAAAGAAGTTGTAAGCTTAGTGCCATTGTGACCTTAGTTTCTGGACTGTTCAAGTAAAAACCAATCAGGCTATTAAAATGTAGATTGATTTAAACCGTTGAGAAAGCATTTCAAATTGAGTGGCTAAAATGACATAAGATTATTTGGTATTTTTTTGCATATACATATATTCCTAACTTGGAAATAATTCTATTTATTACTGTGTTTTAATTTTGAAACACAGTTACAAGTTAAATTTAAGCAAGTAATTCCAATTAATTTTTTCTAATTTTTCTTCATTTCCTATCCGCCCCTAATGATAATAATCGTATCCTACCGAACACATATGTTAATAGTAGGTCCTGGACTGTATTGATTATTAACAATCCATATTTAAATCCTTAATCCTCAGATTTAAATTTAATTCTGCTCATAGAAAATGTTGATTTGCAGACCTGGTGATTACTTTTGAAAATTTATCACTGGAATGACTGGCTCGGTTATCGAGTCAGTCATTCCAGTTGTAAATTTTCAAGTATAGTCTCCTCTTCGGCTGCAAATGTAGTAATGGACATTCCTCAAGCCCTTATAGAGGCTGGTTTTTTGGCCAGCTTGTGTTAAAGGGTTGAAACATTTTATTTAGAAATATCGAGGAATTAGGTTGATATATCATACTTAATTTCCAGACATCACCAAACGTGTGTAATTATCAAAAGTATTTGAAATGACTATCCAGTAGCCATAATTAGTCAATTTTATACGGTGGAAGAAAATTAACATGCTACCAGTTGCGCTCAACAGGGGTCTGGAGTGACTATGTAAGCAAGCTCGGGCGATATTAAAAGACCCGGCATACTCAGATAATACGATTAACAATACCAGAAAAACTTAATAATAACGTAGAATTTAAAGCGGAGATAAAAGCAACGAAAGAATCAGTGTAGTGTATGCGCTGGAGGTGTAAGTCTGTTGGAGACTCGGATCTGGGAATTTTAAGTGTTTACGCTTAGTCAGACGTATGAATTGGCCTATTAATTATAGACTGACTGTGAATGAAATTAGGTTAATTTGGTCAAATTTATGTTTGGGAACGACGCATGTGTTGGGGGTGGGAAATGGTGGGTGGTGTGGGGAGGGGTGGCTGCGTGCAGTTCTGAATCTTTGTGAATGTAATATAATGGACCTTGCCAGAGTAATGAGGTGATATGATGTAAATCAGCTAAGTGGTGTGTAGGATGACGTCATAATCATTATGTTATAAATTATTCTATATGGACCATCTTTAACTCTTAATAGTCCGACACATAAGAATTGTATGTCAAAACTAATTTGACTGGGTGCCCAGTCAAATTATATTTAACAGCTTACCTGTATAGTTTTCTTGAAATAGCTAGTTCAGAGATCGATCGATCCCAACATGAGCGAGGTGTGGGTGGAGCTTAACTAGAGATGGGCAAGGCATAGCTAAAAATGGAAATGTCCATTATGGCGGCATATATTTAAGGATATGTGTTGCAATTTATATTGAGTGTATTGTATGTTTTGACCCTTGAGCGGTCAAGCTGAGATCAAACTTCAGGAATGTCTATTTGCAGGCCAAGAGACGACTATTTAAAGACATTTTATGATCGAGCCAGTCATTTCAGTGGTGAAATTTAACAAATATCCTCTGTAAGCAGCCTACAAATGGGTATTCACGAAAAAAGATTTTCAATTAGCCGATCTTGAAGGGTTAACTAAATTAAATCTCTGACAGCAATGACCTTCAATCAAATTAATTTCAGAATATTTATGTAGTTCTATGCTTGATTTGATTAAAACCTGCTTCTGGAAATAGACTAGCTTGTGCTATTATGTGATTAAATCGAAAATCACGATTATTTCTTAAATTGTGGATCGTGTGTCTGTTCGGCCAACTGACGATCGCTGGAAACATAGGCAATCTCCATCACTTCTCGTTGCCTCTCCACCCAGGTGTATAAATCGGTACCAGTGTAAAAGCTGGGGAAGTTACCAATAATAGACTGAAATAAAACCAGCCTAGAATGGCGTGAATGGGATCTGGAATCAGGGACTCGATAGATGCCAACCAAACCAATAACTTCTTTAATAAAGAACCCTTTCATACTTATGCTAAAATATTGATCGCGCACTGAACAAAGGAGAGCAAAGCAGAGCGACAGCATCTACACCAAAAGCAAAGCCATGGCAGGCATGACCTCTGTCCAGTTTTTGTGTTTCCAGCACCACACATCATCACCTATGTCTGCGTCGTTGCATCATCGGGCGAGTCGTCACCAGGACCACTGGCTCAGCGCCACCAGTGTCTTCACACAACCAAAGGCATCCCTCCAGGCCGGGTTGATTGTGGCTCAACCATAAGCCTGCCACGGGTACCACGTGGAGCCAATCCCACAGCGGGTACGGATCGTCCTGGCCTCCATCCGGCGTCACGTTCGTCCATCTTCTCTCTTTTTTCGCTATGTTATTATTCATAAAAATATTGATCAATCTTCCTATATATAAAAGACTTGAAATGGTGGCATGCTTGGCTATATTGAAATTTCTTGAACTGAGATAAAAAATGTATACAAAAATTCTGTGTTTATTCTTATGTTTCTGTGGATATGGCATTTACTGTTCAAATGTCCGTTAATGGTGATTACATAATTTACATGTAAAGTATAATGAAAACTATCTTTAATTACAAAAGACACAAATTTACAATTAATGAATTACCTCCCTTATATTATGTCAACCATGGTTGAACATGGTTAAGAAATTTTGTCCATGGTCAAACAGTCAGCAAATTTGGCAATAGCCAATATGTACCGTAGTCAGACACACGTCATATTGCAAGGCTGATCATGGTCACCTATATTTGACTATGAAGCCATGTTCAACTTTTTGTAGGCAGATGGTCTGAACCATAGCATTATATATGCTATCAGGGTATTTGTTACGTTTTACCATGGTCTGCCATGGTAGTTGATAGCATCCATGGACAGGATTGTCTACCTTGGCTAAGATCATGGTAGTCCATGGACTACCATGGTCAGTACCATGGACTACCATGGTCAATATGATGGTAATTCATGGTTATCATGGTCATTACTCAGATACCATGGTGATGATGGACTACCATATGGTGATACACCATGGTAATTTATGGTATTTGAGAGCCGACCATCTTATTTCATGGTTTTCCATCAAATACCATGCTACCATGGTTGTTGTTTCGCTTGGGATTTATGTGTAAGAGTTCAATCCAATTTAGCTGTTGACTGCCTGTCTGTTGCCTGTGTGTTCATCAATCTTTTTCGTTAACCTTTTAATTGCCAAATCTCGTCAGGAAAATAAAAATTTTCATATAGAAAATATTTCATCTGTAAACCAAGAGATTGTTTGTGAAAGTTTACCACTGGAATGAATAGCTCAGTTATCAAGGCAGTCATTCCATTGGTAAATTTTCAATAATAGTCTTCTTGCTCTCCATATGGACATTCCCTAAGACTACCGCTCAGTTTTTGCCTAGTTTGACCATTGAAGGATTAAATGATTTCTAAAGAATCTTTTAGCCAATGTCAACTTAAATTTGCCAGGAATGGCCATAAAATGGTATAGCGATCCAAAATTGTTCAAACCAAGCTTATTGGTCGATTTGGTCAGCACTCATATTCTTTGAAACCATTTGACCGATGGATATGAAACTTAAGAAACTTCATCTATGGCATGACCTGAACCAAGCCTACTCCAGTTTTCTTGGTGGCCATGTTAGATGACCTAGATTTCACACAAAAATAGTTCTTCAGAACTGCTGAAGGGATTGAGCTAAAACGTGGCAAATATAATTATGGAGCAATGCACATTAAGACTCGCTATAGGAAAGATGGTGGTTCTCTAAGATAGGTGGTCTTTTTACCGCAATTCTTTTAACATTTTAATTTTGAAGTCGACCAAAACATCATGTGCAGTGGTTTTGAGAAACGTCAGTTTGCAGACCAAGAGAAGACTACTTTTGAAAATTTACCAATGGAATGACTGGCTCGATTATCGAGCCAGTCATTCCAGTGATAAATTTTCAGAAATAGTCTTCTCTTTTTCTGCAAATTGACATTTTTCATAAGGTTTTAAGTTTTCTTAACCCAAATTTGAATGTAATTTAAAACCATCATCTGAGTCTAAATAACAGGTGGCCTCTTGAACAGGTTTGATAATAATCTCTTTTTTCGCTCAATAAAAAACAACAGTTTAGTAAAAATAAGTTTTTTACAAATTTTACCGAGAACATAATACTCACATCGCATTTCAACCCTTCATGAACTTGTTAGTGTTATTGCGAGGTTTTAAAAGTTCATGTGATGCCTTTTAAAAAACGGTTGTTAGACTCCCATTCAGCTGGAGGCGTCGTTTTATTGGCCACGCAACCTGATAAATTGGTTACAAGATGTTGCAGTTATATTTTCACAGCAGGGGATAAGATGGTATTGTTGGTGTTGTCAAACCTTATCCCATCTATCATAGAAATTGAGTACCCATTTTTACACAGACTCTGTCTCAATATTCCCACATAGAATGCTGTCACAGGCGAGTGTATCGAGTTTAACTGCCTGAGTGCTGCAATCCACCGGACAATAATTTCAATGGGAATAACTAGACCTGCTGAATATTTTGAAAACAATTTGACTGAAAGTTGTTGATGGCTTAGCCACCAACAACTTTCAGTCAAATTCTTTTCAAAATATTCAGCATATCCAGAGTTAAACCTCTGTTCTGTTGAAATTCAGTAGGTAGACAGCTGCAGGGTACTGATAGAAATCTCACAACTGGTGTACCTCTGAAACCATTTAACCCACAAATTTCTTCAAGAATATTTCATCAATGTTCTCATAGAAAATGTCCTTTTGCAGACCAAGAGATTATTTTTTTAATTTGTCAGTCAAAACAATGCTAAATTTTCAAAAATAATTTGTTCTGGAAATGGACATTCCTCAAGACCGCTGCAGAGGCTGCTTTTTGGCCGGATTTGCCATTAAGTTGTTAAAAATCTTGTCATGATGTCATAAATAGGAGAGTTAATGTTTTTGTACCCTTTCACCGATGAATTCCCCATATCTCATTTTCAACACTATGATACTGGAAAACTGTTGAATATTTTAAAACTATTTCGACTGAAGCCGTTGCAACCTTATGAAGCAACAGCCTTCCAGTCAATTTAATTTCAAAATATTCAACAGAATAAGTTTTATATCGTAAAGAATATACTTTTTCCAGGAATTGTCGATGAAAGGGTTAAATAGAAAAGTTTAAGCGTTTAATTACCATCAAGTAAACATACGCCCTCTATGTTTGCATTCTGTCAACTGAGTCACCATTCTTTATTCACCTGACATTGACAAATATAAAGTATATTCACCAGAATCGAGAAAGGAATCTGAGTCAGCATTTCAACTTATCTCTGCAAACTTTTCACGCAGGAATATTCCATCAGGATTTTTTTAATGCAATTCAACATGAAAACATATTGAATACTAAATACACCAGAAAGATAAATATATAGTTAAAATTTCTTCAGACCTATACATGAAAATTAGTTATGTGAAAACTATACATCTCATGTAACGCAACAGTTTCTGTCCTCTGTGCCAAACAAAAAATGAGACTTTAAACATATGACTTTCAACCTCGATGACTTTTATAACATTAAGCAGGATTGGCAAATCACATTGGGCCTATGATAGTTAAACACATGTCTAGCCACACTGATAGCGCACAGAAGAACTTTGGTACAAACCTACTTTTTTACAGTTTTCCATTTAGCCAATCATCTTAGTTTCTCTTTCAGTGTTGGTTAATTGAGACTAAATTTTGAATACTGGTTTCCCGATGCCAGTAAGAAACAACACAATGGCATCGAGGTCATTAGATCAAAGATCAAGGTGATTCGGAGGATAGAACTTGTAATCACAATCTAATAGAAAAATGTTCGTGGATTAGTGGTATGTAGGAACCCTGACGCCCTCCCTCAATGGTGCAGGAGGTGGGGGAGTGGGGTGGTGGAGTAGGAAAGGTTATCATTGATCTTCCCTCAGCTGGTGACCCCCATTCAAAAATCCTACCACTGCTTTCCAGATTGGTGAATTTATATGAACCTAAACTTGGACACGCTCCTCAAGAGGACATATAACTCTATCACAATAATTAGAAATCTAGTAAACGTTCAACAGCTTACCTGTATATAGTTACCTTGAAAGTTAAAGATGCTCAGAATTCAGTTTTCAACATTTCAAATCAATTCCAAAATGAGTAAAAGATGAGCGAAGCTTATCTAGAGATGGGCAGGACATAGCTAGAAATTGGCGGGACATAGCTAGAATGTGTAGAACATAGCTAGAAATGAGCAAAGCATAGCTAGAAATGGTTGGGACATAGCTAGAAATGGGCAGGGCATAGCTAGAAATGGTCAGGGCATAGCTAGAGATGGGTGGAGCGTAGTTTGAAATGGGCAGGGCATAGCTTGAAATGGGCAGGACATAGCTAGAAATGGACAGGACATAGCTAGAAAGGAGCAGGACATAGATAGAAATGGTCAGGGCATAGCTAGAAATGGTCGGGGCATAGCTAGAAATGGGCAGGGCATAGCTAGAAATGGGCAGGGCATAGCTAGAAATGGCCATGCATAGCTAGAAATGGGCAGTGCTTAGCTAGAAATGGGTGAGGCATAGCTAGAAATGGGCAGGACATAGCTAGAAATGGGTGAGGCATAGCTAGAAATGGGCAGGACATTGCTAGAAATGGGTGAGGCATATCTTGAAATGTGTGGTGCATAGCCAGAATGGATCATTCCACTAGGGTCTTATTGATTTCATAAGTTAGCAAATAGTAAATATGTAAATCCTGTTTGAACTAACTTAGATCAATTTAACCCTTTACTTGTCACGGTTGGCCAAGAAAATCGAGATTATTACTTATTAGCTCACCTGGCCTGAAAGGCCAAGTGAGCTTATGCCGTGGCAACTGTCCATCATCCGTCTGTCGTCCATCAACCTTTCCTTTAAACGACTTCTTCTCAAGAAGCGCAGGGCTGATTTCAATTATATTTGGCAAGAAGATCGTTGGGGCATAGGGATCCAAATTTGTTCAAAGGAACCTGATTGGCCAATTTGGCCGGCAGCCATATTGGATTTAGGCTGATTTTAGGAAACGTCTTTAAAAATCTTCTCCGAAACCGCTTAGGGGATTGATACAAATCTCATGAAATATGATCTAGGGCTAGAGCTGAACCAAGTTTGTCCAAGGGAACTTGATTGGTCAAATGGTTGGGCAGCCATCTTGGTTGACCTAGTTGTAGCATAAATGACTTGTTCTCCAGAACCGCTGAAGGGATCGGGCCGAAATTTTGCAGATATTATTAGGGCCTACGGTCCATTAAGGTTTGTTCAAGAGAAGTTGAGCCGTCAAAAAAACATGGCCGCCATGGGCCAATCAAAATATAGCGTGTTTGGCGGCCATATTGGATTTTTTTATTTCATGGATTTTGAGGCCGAAATTAGTTTTGTATGTGTTTTGCGGTATTCTTATCACAAATTTGCAATTTTCGAAATTGTTGGATGAACGGTTTGGCAGCCATCTTGGATCATTTTCCCACCAAAAGTTCCCATACTAAAGCAATGGGAAATTTTTAATGTTTACTTCTCGAGAACTGCTGGGCTGATTTCAATTATATTAGGGCATAGAGATTCAAGTTTGTTCAAACGAAGCCGATCGTCCAATTGGGCCAACGGCCATCTTGGATTTTTGATGGTTTTTAGAAACGTCTAAAAATCTTCTCCGAAACTGCATGGGGAATTGACGCAAACCTCATGAAATATGATTTAGGGAAAGTGCTGAACCAAGTTTGTTCAAGGGGAATTGATTGGTCAAATGGTTTGGCAGCCATCTTGGTTGACCAAGTTGTAGTGAAAACGACTTCTCCAGAACTGCTGAAGAGATCGGGCCGAAATTTGGCAGATATGATTAGGGACCAAGGGCCCTTAAAGTTTGTTGAAGGGAAGTTGATCCGTCCAAAAACCTGGACACCATGGGCCAATCAAAATATAGCATATTTGGCGTCCATATTGGATTTTTTTATTTGATGGATTTTGAGGCCAAAATTGGTTTTATGTTTTTGGATATTCTGTTCTCAAATGTGCGATTTTCGAAACTGTTGGGTAAACGGTTTGGTGGCCATTTTGTTCATAAAGAGCATTCTAGTTGAAATGCGGCTCTAGGCAGCATTATGCCTTCGTCATATTAATTTTAAAAATATTCAACAGAATATGCCAATTGAGTTGTGAAGAATTTACTTTTTCAGAAATTTGTTGTTGAAAGGGTTAATAGTTTGATTATAGAGGCAGAATGCTCTCTCAGACCGTATCTGTCACTAGCAATGCTGGCTATATAAGTGGCTCATCCATCTTATATTTGGTCTTTATTCGCAGGTAGTCTAGATACGGTATTGTAAAGCAGGTTTAATTTATTGTAATTAGGGTAACAAGGAGATGTTTGGTGGGTACTTTCATTTTCCTTAACCAGCCTCTTTCTCAGTTATGAGGAGCGTAGCAAGTGCCTGGATACCATCATCGCGACGCATTCATATCCTACCATGTTTGAGGAGTTTGCTGCCAATATATTCGCTCCAGTTCTCCCACAGAGTAAAATAGGTAAGTCAGTTTAGTGATGAGAATCACAGGTGACAGAATTAAACACATCATCACTAATAACCATGTGTGACCAGGTGTCTGTTCAAATCGCCACTGTCTGAAAGTCACTTGTTGGATCCCTCAGATCTTATTGGCAACCATTAGACCATTCACTATATGTACGGCTGTTTGTGGCAATCATTAGCCCTTTCACAATGTGTAAGGCTGTTTCTGGCAATTGAGGAATCCAGTTTATCGATCAATCATATGATGTCATAATCAACAACGTCCCATATACTGATGTCATAATCAATTACAGCATGAATGATTTGTCTTAAATGCTTAATAGTCTGTCTAGTTGTACGAGTTGTATATCTTTTTTGGACGCTGTTGTTCCAACAGCAGCAAGTCAAATTAGTTACAAAATATTCAATAGTTTACCTGTATAATTATCTGGTAAATGAGATTCAGGTAGGTGCAGTGATCGATCGATCCCACCATGGGCAAAGCGTGGGTCGAGCTTAGCTAGAGACGGACAGGCCATAGCTAAAACTGGATGCATGCATTATTAGATCCTTTACGATATGTAATGTTGTTACTGTTAACGATTAGGTTCTTAATTTTATATAAGGTTGATTCTGACAATGGAGGGATCTGATATGTCACTCAAGTATCTGACATCAGAATCAAATACGTCACATGTTAGCTGATGTCGCAATCAAAATGATATACTTGCGTACCAATAATCGAAAAGTCTGTCACAAAGGTGTGCAAATTGTATGTCTTAGATAAATTTACAGTTTAATAAACATTCTGTTGAATATTTTGAAATTAATTTATCTGGGCGCTGCTTCGGGGTTAATTCGATTCCAACGCACGCACGCACGCACGCACGCACGCACGCACGCACGCACGCACGCACGCACGCACGCACGCACGCACGCACGCACGCACGCACGCACGCACGCACGCACGCACGCACGCACGCACGCACGCACGCACGCACGCACGCACGCACGCACGCACGCACGCACGCACGCACGCACGCACGCAAGTGGGCAGAGCTTAGCTGGAAATGGGCAGTTTATTGCTACAAATGGCAGCTCTTGTTAACCCTTTAATGGTCATACCGGCCATAATCGGCCTCTGGCATGGTCTTGTGGAATGTCCATTTAGAGGCCAAGAGAATACAATCTTTGAAATTTTACAACTGAAATGACTGACTCGATAACCGAGAGTCATTCCAGTGATAAATTTTCAAAAATTGTATTCTCTTGGTATGTAAATGCACATTCCACAAGACCATGCCAGAGGTAATAAGCAGATATTTAAATTTTATTGACCAAATTTGACCATTAAAGGGTTAAATCGTTAGGTCTTTCACAATACTGTATCGCAATCTTTGCACTTGTTGCAATGTTGCAGTTGATAAAGGTGCGATGGACATGCCATCATCTGTCAGCGGTTCCGACCTCGTGCGTTCGGCATCAAGCCAGCTCTCATCGCCGTCAGTTACGCGCAGCACACGAGGTAGGCGAGCCTACTCCGCTCTGTGGCAGAAGGGATTAGATAGTCTTACATTCCTCTAAACTTTCTCTCGTCATCCAAAACCATATTTATATTTAATACGTACTTTTCTTCCACACTTAACATTGTTACTAACATTATGCCTTTCATTGAACCTTTTTCATATTGATACATACATGTGTCTGTTATATATGTACAGTCTAACCTGCTTGAATGACCACCTCCTGCCTTTCGGAGCTGAAAGATGGTGGTCCTTTAAGACAGGTGGTCTTTCAAGCAGGTATTAACTGTTTAACCCTCGAACTTGTTCAAGAAAATTTCCTTTTGCAGACCAAGAGAAGACTGTTTGTGAAAATTTACCACTGGAATGACTGGCTCAATACTTGAGCCAGTCATTCCAGTGGTAAATTTTCAAAAATAGTTTTCTCTTGGTCTGCAAATGGACTTTTCTCAAGACTACTGCCGAAGCCGTTTTTGGCCAGCTTGAGTGTTAAAGGGTTAAAATGATCATCAGGTGGTCACATTGGACAGGTTTTCATTAACTGAAGAGGCAGCTTTTTTCTATCATTTCTTCTCATTTTCACACTAAACCATGTCGTCGTTGAAATCGTGTTGTTCAACGTAATCATACTTCTTTCACCATAAATCATTTGATATATATGTGGTCTGCGTGATTGACTAGCTTAACAGTCATTAAGTACTCAGAATGAGGCGATTGGGGTGGGGTTATAATTCAGAATGTACATTTGTATGGAGGGTCGGAGGGAGGGCGAGAGAGAGAGAGAGGGAGAGAGAATTTTTTAAGACGCCTCTGGTATGACTTCTTCATTTACCAGGCCAGGTATTTTCCACATCAAATAATGGTCTTCATTTCATTTCCGCAAGATTGCAGTACATGTCACGAGTGTTTTATTGTGCAATATTCCTCGCCACACAGTTAATGCAGATTGTTATATTGTGAAATTAATTTATGTTTGACGATTGAACGGCTAGAATGCTGCCCGTGGTAAATAGTCGCTGTACATTATTATATGTGCTCAACCCTTGCATATATTTTTCTGCGGAAGCATGTATTTACTAAATATATTATTTTGTACATATAATTTATTTCTATGCACTTTATCTGACATGATAGAAGTACTGAACACATTCTTCATATTGATCATTTAATGGTAAAAAATTCCCAAGAAAACCGATACTTTGGTTAATGAATGTCCAATATGTAAGTCACGAGAAGCCAATTTTTGAAAATTTACTACTGCAATGACTGGCTCGATAAACGAGCCAGTCATTCCAGTTGTAAATTTTCAAAAATAGGCTTTTCTTGGCCTGCAAATGGCCATCCTCAAGACCATTGCTTAGGCTGATTTTGGCCGGCTTGACCATTAAATGGTCAACCATGATCATTTGGAGTTCACCAGAAAGCTACCTAAATATGAAATATGTTATTTATTCTTGGCGAGCCATGCGCAAAGTGGAGGTTGGCTAGGCATAGCTATGTCAATGACACATAGCTTGCATAAAAAGAAACTAGTTCAAAATACAGGCTTAAACCTTTCTGGTGATAACAATTTGTATGATAGTTGTAGCTGTTTTAAAGTCAACTTCACTGGGTGCGAAACCCATAAATTGTGTGGACTTGACATAAGTCTAGTTCCTTTAGTACAATTTACTGAAATGCAGAATTGGATTACGGCATGTCCAATTTACCTGCTTTCATTTGTTTCATTTTCACTCAGTAGAATCATTTTCAAATCTATATATGCCATTTACATATATTATTTGTTCATCTGCAATCATCCGTGAATGAAAATACCCATGTGTCCCTCTCCTGTAACAGAGGTTCAATAAAAATAATAGGCATGCCAGTTCTCGGAAAAAGAAATTACATTTTCTGACTGAGATTGTCCAATACATTGGCTTGTAGCGTAATTAGCATGTTCCCTAATTAGCGTCATATGTACAACCCAGGTGAAGACTTGTTAGTTAGACTAATCTGGTGACAGAGCACTTAGGCATTAATATTATATATTAGGTGCACAGGTGGAGGGATAGTGCATCAGCAGCTATCTGATCAGCATTAGCCCGTCTACAATGGTCTTGAGGAATATCGATTTGCAGGGCAAGAGAAGACTATCTTTTGAAGATTTATCACTTGAATTACCGGCTCCGTTAACTGAGCCAGTAATTCCAGTGGTAAATTTTCAAAAATAGTCTTCTGTTGGCCTGCAAATTGACATTTTCTATGAGAAAATTTAAATTTAAGCAAAATTCTCAGTTTTCTTAACTAATCTTGACCATTAAAGGGTTAATATATTTTATTATATAGAATTAGAGCCAGCTGGAGTAGAAATTTAGAAAAGGCAGTATCATGAATGCTGGTAATATCAGATACAGCAGTACTGGATTAGTAATATTTCTTAGTAACAGCAGTCATAACAGATATATGCTTAACCTGTTGTTAACCCACTATTTTTGAAAATTTACAAGAATAGCCTTCTTTTGGTCTGCAAATGAACATTTCTCGAGACCACTGCAGAATTCATTTTTGACTGATATGAGTGTTATAGGGTTAACTCTTATGTCCCTCCTCTCCCCCCCCCCCCCCTTGCAGCCGCTCTCAGTAACCATGTATTATTAACAGAATGGCCAAGTGAGCTTATGCCATGGTGACCGTACGTCGTCTGTCCGTCCGTCATCCGTCTGTCAACTTTTGCTTTAAAATGTGTCTGCTCCTATACCGCTTGGCAGATTTTGATCAAATTTGGCTAGAAGGATCCTATGAAGGTAGGCTCTAGAACTTCTATTCAGATTTTTAATTCGTCAATGTTTTGGGATTTTTCGTCAATCTTGTCTTAGATTTTATAAAGATTTACCGGAAAGTGTCAAAACGCATCTCCTCCTTAGCTTTTTCACAGAATTCAGCCAAATTTGTCTTGAACGGTCCTATAGTGGTATGTTCTAGAATGTCTTCAAATTTTTGATTCGTCAATTTTTTGGGTGAAAATCTTAGATTTTGTAAGAAATGTACTGGAAAGTGTCAGAGCATATCTCCTCCTTAACTTCTTGAGAGATTTCAGCCAAATTTTTCTTGAAGGATCCTATGGAGGTAGGCTCTGGAACCTCTATTCAAATTTTTGATTGGTCAATTTTTTTGGTTAAAATATTTGATTTTGTAAAAGATTTACTGGAAAGTGTCAAAACGTATCTCCTCCTTAGCTTCTTGATAGATTTTAACTAAATTTGTGTGGAAGAATTCTACAGTGGTATGCTCTAGAATTTCTATTCAAAATTTTGACTGGTAAATTTTTTGGGTGAAAATCTCAGATTTTGTAAAAAATTTACCGGAAAGTGTCACATGTCTCCTCCTTAGCATCTTGACAGATTTCAACTAAATTTGCCTGGAAGGATCCTATAGTGGTGAGCTTTAGAACTCCTGTTTAGAATTTTGATTGGTCAATTTTTGGGGTGAAAATCTTAGTTTTGTAAAAAAAACAACGTGCCAGAAATTGTCAAAATGCATCTCCTCCTTAGCTTCTTGTTAGATTTCAACTTTTATGCACATCGCCATTTCAGGAGGATATAGTAATCGCTTTGTCCGTGTATACATCATCTGTCCGGGATTTTTTGTCTGAACTGTATTTTCAGTAGCCAAATTTAGTATATGAATGCATTGTACCCTAATGCTGTCCTATGTCAAAAGTAGGTCACCATGACCTACTTTTCATGGTTCAATAAGCATCATAAAATTTTTTATTCATCTGTCCCCGATGGTCGTACTATATTTTCAAAAGTTTTTCATGTTTAGTCAGCATAGGGATGCATCATAGCCTAAAGGCATGAAAGGTGTGTAACACATCAAAAGTGTGACCTACTTTTTATAGTTCACTGAACATCATAGCTTACTATGGTCTGGGCTGTAGTTTCAATGTTTTTTTATACAGTTACAACTAAACTTGGTTTATGGATGCATTGTAGGCTAAGTTTTTGTAGCCTATGAAAAGTAGGTCACCCTGACCTACTTTTCATGGTTTACTGCACATCATATAAAATTGTGTTTGTCTGTCCAAAAATTTTTGTACGAACTATATTCTGAAGAATTTTTCACAAATACATGTATTCAACTATGGCTATATGGATGTGTATCTTAGGCTAAAGGTTAGTTATATATCGGAAGTAGGTCACTGACCTATCTTTCATGGTTCACTGAGCGTCATAGAAAATTGTTGTCCGTTTTATAACTTCAAGTGGTTTTAGTTTACACTAATCAAATGTGGTGTATGTATGCATTGTAGGCTAACGATCCATCATGTATCAAAGGTAGGTCATACTAAAGGTAAGTCAGTATGACCTACCTTTCGCAATTCACTAATCATCATAGAAAATCCCAGTCATGGCTTTAGTTTTAAGAGTTTTTTAACCAATCTTGGTGTATGGATGCATGTTACTTCTAGTATCAAATTAGGCCTACTTCATTGTTCACCTAATTTCAATATTAATTGCATGCTTTCAGCCAAAGGCAAGGTTCAGTGGAAGGCGGGGTATCCTTCGTGATGCACCGATACTACATGGACCACAGTTGCATTTTTTTATTCCATGCAAATTGTTGACTTGTTTTGCTACTTTATCAGCATCACTAAAACTCTTAGTTTACAATTACCACAAGAACTTTGTCATAAGGAGCTTAATTATGTTTCAGTAAAATTCATGGTCAACTCAGAATTGTATGTTTTTCGTCATCGGTTTGTAGTTTACTTGCCTAGAAAACCTTGGTCGAAACGAGACAAGCAATCTATCTCCTTAGAAGACGCTTTTGAGGGTTTTTTTGCATAAAAAGTTCAATGTCACAAGTTTTGTCTCTAAACCTTGTATCAAAGATCAACTTTTTTACAGTCTTAAAAGAAAGTTATCTCATAATTTATGTGGCTACATCCTGTACGTCATAAATGGGATATCCTGATTTGACCAATCAAATTATCGGAAATATCTAATACATCATTTCAACTGATTCGTTCTTGGCAAACTCTTCCATCTACATTGAATGTTAGACAGCAAGTTTTAATTTGCCTATCATTTTAAAGTGAGTTCTCATTGGCTAAACTGTGCAACTATTAATTTGCCCAAATAATTTTTCTATGAAACCGCGTAAGTATACAAGATTGAGCTACATATTAATGGTAATATTCCGACGAAATGTCTTAAACCTTTAACCCTCAACTTTGTTTAATAAAATTTAAATTTTCTCATAAAAAATGTCCATTTGCAAACCTACAGAAGACTATTTTTGAAAATCTATCACTGGAATGACTGGCTTGATTATCGAGTCAGTCATTCTTGTATTGCATTTTCAAAAGTAGTCTTCTTGGTCTGCAAATGGACATTTTCCAAGACCCCTGCAGAAGCCGTTTTTGATGTCTCGAGTCTTAAAGGGTTAATGAAAGAACTTTTAAACCCAAAAGGCAGATAATCTTTCTTGACAGGTTGAAGTGTTCTTTTTGTAATTCATGGACTATGTAGTCTAGTGCAGTCCTGTGATGCCTATCGCTACTGATGCTGTTTTAGAAGCGATGTTCTAGGTTTTAAAAATAGTTTCTGTAATAAATTTTTATATGATGCTAATAATTCTTAGTTACATAAAGTTCTACAATTACACATAGGTACCATATATACAGTATTATTGTTGATGTTTGTTAACCCGTTGCTTACCACATGCAGTAGGTAATGAAGATAGTGTCTCTTAAATAGCTAATTGTAGACATGAAAAAATTGCATTTTTAATAACGTTAAATTGGTACTAATATGAGTCCAAATTATGTTCCTTATTTAATGCTAGTAATCTTCCGACCAGATCTCTTAATGAAGCCCCTTATTTTAAATCCAAAAAGCATATGACAAGTTAAACTCTCCTGTCTTTACCAGTAAATCATTGACTAAGTTGATCTAGTGTCCACGTTTGAGAAGTGCTTTTCAAGATTTCCATACATTTATTTCTGTCACTAATGTCATTGTAATTTTGTGTTGCATAAAATGCTACTATTGTATAACGTTACCTGTTATACAATGTTCTTGTTCACGTTGTTAACCCTTTACTCACAGCATGCACATAGTGAGAGGTAGTGGAGACGGAATGACAAGATTTTACAATAACATGCATCATGATATCAGTTAGAATTTGTAATCCATGGTCAGTAATTACTTAAAAGTAAATGCTGTCTGTAACTTAGCGCTGTCATCTGTTGTTGTATAGTAAGTACAACTTCGCATAGTGCCACCTCTATGTCACATTTCATAAACTTCATCCGAACCATCATTCCAGAATTAGTCTTATTCAACTGTACTTCATGTGTCCATCATCTCTTACCAACATAAAATTGCCCATGGATGAGCATGAAATTCAGTTGACCCTAGCACCATGTCATTGTCATTAACGTCCAAACATGCCAAAGAGCATGACTGTCATACGAGTCGACGCAGACATTTATCTAAGAATGTTAATTTTGTTATTCCATTAACATTTTTTGCCAAATCAGATAAAAAAATTGGCACCTATCAAAGTTATAAATTCAGTTTATTATCAAATTTATACACCTAGTGAACACTATAATTGGAATTATCAAGTCATGAGATTTTACTCTAAATTGTTATCGGCAGGGATTATAAAAATCGTTTTCATGCGTGTAATTCTGTTTCCACTCGAAAACTTGACGATTCACTTCATACTTTGAACATGAGAGATGAGACCTTGACTGGCATTCAGTTTGCCTAAAATACAGCTACAGTTATGCGCTTGAATTCTTGAAAAAATTGTCATTTATTCACTAGAGTTCTTGAAAAATTGTAAAATATTTGGATTCAAAATTGGAGTACAAACATGATTCTTCGGTCAAATTGTCATGGTAGATTTACTAAGATCTTATTTCGAAGATTATTCCGTTTTAAAACATAGAATCTATCTGTCATCCTGTAGAAGTTTCACGAAATATATTTTCATGAGATATGAACTATCCAGTATTTCAAATGCTAATGTTGCAGGTGAGCGACAGGCCGTTAAGCCTCTTGTTTCAATGCTTTTTGCTTGTCAGCCTTTCATTACCAAAAAATGTATCGTATTGTTTTAAAGATTATACATTTTCACAGGAATAATATCTACCTAATAAGAGTATGTTAAGCACATTCATTTTGGTTACAAAATGTACATTTGTAATTTATTTTATGCTAAATAATGAGTTTTAAACAGCAATTAAGACATAGGTTCTGAAGGGAATAGAGTTCTTGATTCAATTCAAAGTACTGGGTATTCTGTTGTACTCTGACAGTAAAGGGCTGTGATAATGCACACTATAATCATTCCTATTGATCCTGTTCCTTTTCTATTCAATTTGTCAACCAACTCTTTGATTCATCTGTCTGTGTGTCTGTTTGGTTGGTCAGTGGGTCAGTGGGTCAGATGTACACTAGTGATTTAGTGTGATAATTTAAACCTTTAATGGTCAAAACATCCAAATCTGACTTTGACATTGAGTGGTCTTGCAGGGAAAGAAAATTTAAAAAATTGACCCCTAGAGTGACTGGTTCAATAATTATGCCAGTGGTAAATTTTCTTCTGCAAATGTATATTAACTGAGAGAAAATTCCAGTTGTGAAAAGTCTTAAGTTCTTAACCATTAACCGTTTCATGACGAAGCCGACCAAAACCGGTCTTTGCATTGATCTTGAGGAATGCCCATTTGCAAACATAGAGAAGACTGTTTTTGGAATAACTAGCTCAATAACCGAGCTAGTTATTCCAATGGTTATTTTCAAAAATTGTCTCCTTGACCTGCAAATGAGCATTTAATCGGCACATATTTTTCTTGACAAAATTTAACCATTAAAAGGTTAACGTGTTAAGAATAGCATGATTCAAAAGTAATAACTTTTTAGACTCTCTTTAATTTGACTGATCTGTGGCAGATTTCACACAATTATCAGCATCTAATGAAGCAACATTTATGTGCGAGGTTTATCAGATAAAGTTAGTACGTAACCATTTAACCATCAAATACATTGAAATTTTTTTCAATATTCTTAGAGAAAATGTCTATTTGCAGCCCAAGAGAAGACTATTTTTGAAAAATTACCACAGGAATGACTGTCTCAGTTATCGAGCCAGTCATTGCAGTAGTAAATTTTCAAAAATAGTCCTCTTGGTCTGCAAATGACCATGTCTCAAGACCACGGCAGAAACCGTTTTTGGCTGATATGAGTATAAAAAGGTTAACATGTCAGATTGGAATCCTGTTGTTATGATATAAAAAGCATAGGTGTGCATATTCCACAGTCTGGGTTGCAGATAAAATTAGCTAATCTGTGTTTAGCCCTTAAATTTGTTCAAGAAAATCTCAGAAGACATTTAAAAAAATTTACCACTGAAATAACTGGCTCGGTTATCGAGCTAGTCATTCAAGTGGTAAATTTTCAGAAATAGTACTCTCTTGGTCTGCAAATGGACATTTCTCAAGGCCACTACAGAAACCGGTTTTTGGCTGATTGAGTTGTTAAAGGGTTAAATTTGCTAATGAAAATTTTAATTTTCTTATAGAAAATGTCCATTTGCAGACCCAAGAGACCTTTTGAAAATTTACCACTAGAGTTACTGGCTCGATTAAATCTATTTCTAACCCATTAGTTTTATGACTAATATGTGTTAGTATGCTGTGTCAACTGTCAGCTAATTCAGTACATTTTTGTCATTGAGCTGAGCAACTAATATGAATAATGAAATTAATATATTTTTCTACTCATTATAACCCTGCAGAGTGTGAAACTAGTGGGTCTGCTAATTGCTAGAAGTAGAACCTATTGCTAGTGCTGCGAGGTTTTGCTGTCCTAGGTAGTCGTTGCTAACTAGACAGCAACAGTGTTGATCAAATCAAAACCACATTTGTAGCTTAGCTGACTTGTCAGTCAGCTAAGATATAGCGATCTCTCCCCCATCTGGCATCCAGCTGTCTGTCCATCTGTCCATCCATCTGTCTGTCTGATTTGTCAGCAATGGTGGCATGTTCTATTTCTGGACCAATTTATATCAAATTTGGCTAATATGTTCCCATACTCATCTATTTTATCCATTATGAAAATGACGCTGATTCGATGACAAACAGCGGAGTTATCCTCCTCACAAATTTTCTGCCCTTAGGACCCAATGGGGAAAGATATCACTTCTGTGGCACATTTCATAATTTTTAGAGCTATTCGTTTCTAAGATGGTGTGTGTGTATATATATATATATATATATATATATATATATATATATATATATATATATATATATATATATATATATATATATATATATGCATAAGCTACCACCCATACGAGAACTAGGAGACCTAGTTTATTCATAATATAGGTCAATGGTCAATTTTCCCATTGGAACTATAGTAAAATATTTGGGGTGTAGTTTCAAGAGTTTTTCATATATAAATACAAAACTTAGTAGATATGTTCCTTTAGGAAATATCTTTTTGAGCTATGAATACGAAGTGGCAACACCTTCAAATTGCAGATTAACCCTTGCAAAATTTTCAATGATTGGAGCCGATGGGGAAAATACATTTGTGGCATATTCAGTCATTTATCGATGGATTAAAACCAAATTTGGCAGATATCTTCAGCAATATCTATTTTCATAATGAATATGAAAGGCCATGACTTGAAACAAGGGCCATAGTTCTGATTTAAAGTCTTCTTTTTTTTTACAGAAATGAAGGTAGAATGAAAGATGCTGAAAAAAAGTTTTTATTGAGCCTATAGCGAAGCGGAGGATTTCGACATAGCGATCTAAATGACATCCGGCTTGACAAGAACTAGGTAAATGTTAAAATTTGTCTGTGGACATTTAATTCATCAAGGACTTGTCCAATGTTAATAAAACCTTAGAGATTTGATCTATACCATCATTGCATCTAGTCGCCATCATAATTGAAATGATTTTCAAACTTTTTCCATATTTTTATGGGGTTTGGACGTAGATTATTTTGTTCCAAGAATTAGATAAATGTTACAATTTTTCAAGAGACATTTAATTCATCAAGGGCTTATCCGATGTAAATTAAACTTTTATTTGCATCCAGTCTCCATCATAATGATTGTGATTGTCAATTTGTTTGCATATTTTCCCCGTGTTTAACCATGGTTTAGAATATCTTTGTGTGACATATATCCTACTTAAGCCAAGAATTAGAAGAATATTGAAAGTTTTTCAGTTGACATTTAATTATGAAGGACTTATCCAATCCCATTAAAACCATGCAGTTTTGTTTTATACCATCAGTGCATATAACCTACATGACAATAGATAAGATTTTCTAATTTTTTCCTTATTTTTTACCAGGTTTGGACTTAGTTTTATTTTTCTATTATTCCTATTAACCCAGAATTAGAAGAATGTTAAAGTTTTTCAATGGTCTTTTAATTTATCAAGGGCGTATTCGATCCCAATGAAAATTTTACAGATTTATTATATACCATCACTGCATTCAGTTTGCAGCAAAATGAAAATTAATTATAAAATGTTTTTTCCATACTTTTACATGATTTTAAATAGACATTTGATTTCTCCAGGGGGTATATTATTTTAGGAAATCATGGCATACCTGATATGTGATATGTGGAAAACTTAAAGGGCTCGACACGGGATGCAGTCCATCTAGGTTTTAGCTCACCTGGCCTGAAAGACCAAGTGAGCTTATGCCATGGCAACCATCCGTCGTCTGTCATCTGTCCTGTCAACATTTGCTTTCAATACCTCTCCTCATTAACCTCTTAGCGGATTTCTAGCTAATTTGGCTGGAAGGACCCTATGGGGTAGGCTTCAGAGCTTGTATACAGAATTTTGATTGATCGATTTTTGGGGTGAAAGACTTAGATTTTATGAAAAGTTTACCGGAGGTTGTCAAAACCTCATTAACCGCTTGGTGGATTTCAACCTAATTTGGCTGGAAGAATCCTATGGGGGTAGGCCTCAGAAGTTGTATACTTTCATTTTAATTGCTTTTTATGAAAAACAGATTTTATGGAAAATTTCCCGGGAATTGTCAAAATGCTACTCGTCATTAACCTCTTGGTGGATTTCAATCCAATAGTTTAAAAGAAAACAGCTTTTCCATGCCCAATGTGGCTCCATAGTAAACCTATGTGGATTTCAAATACGGATCTTTGAACTGTGACTACGGTACACCTGGAGTTTTTATCGGATCACGAAGCACAAGACATGTTCAATGGTCATATGTGAAGAGACCTTATAATATTACTTAATTGCCAGATATCACAGATTTACAGTTACTTAAGTAGTAAATGTGTTCTAGTCATGTATTATTGTTATTATTATTAGCCAGTTTAAGGACGAAATTATCTTAATCAAACTATAGAGCATGCAGTCAGTATTAGGCAGCTGAGCATCATGACCCTTGGGCCTCTTGTTTGTAATAACCTGAGCATCTATGGTGTTGATTGAAATAGATTGTAGAATGTGAATGCTTGCACTAATGTGCGTGTTTGAACACCCATAACTCTTTAATTTGTAAATTTGATCAATAAAAATTTGAAATTGTCAGGAAAATGTCAGTCTGCAGAACAAGAGATTATTTTTGAAAATTTAACACTTGAATAACTGGCTCAGTTATAAAAGCGTATGATTTCAGTGATAGATTTTCCAAAATTCTCCACTTTCTTTGCAATTGGACAATTCTCAAGACCACTGCAGAAGCCATTTTTGGTCTGCAGTAGCACCGTGTTCAAAATTTCACCGATAATATGCCAGGTGCCCAAAATGCCTTCTACATTTGTTTGAAAAATGTTTTGCAGAATTTACTATTAGAATGACTAGCTCATGAAATTACTGAGTCAGTGATTCCAGTGGTAAATTTTCTAAAATATTCTCGTGATCTTCACTTTCATAGAATTTCTATTTTGTTGACCAATATAGACAATCAAAGGGTTAATTTGCACCATAAAGGCACTCAAAGACTTGCATTCATATAATTTATGTTCGTGTTTTGTCATCTACTGAATCTAGTCATCATAATAATAATAATAATAATAATAATAATAATAATAATAATAATAATAATTTTATATTTATAATATAAAATAAATGCTTAAATGCATATCACTTTCTTATTTACATACTTCGTTGCTTCACTCAATAACAATTCTAACTTATTATTATTATTTGATAAATTGTTTTTCTATAAGAGTTTTTACCTGTTAATTGATTTAATCTAATACAGATAAGTAATAAATTAGGAATCTTTCGCTAACACAACATGTCTATACTTATCGTAATCCTTAAACCCTCAAATTTGCTTTTAAAAATTTTAATTTTCTCATAGAAAATGACCATTAACTGTCTGTCTGCTGAGTTTTTGCTGACGACATATTCCAAGGGTTATATCACTGGACCTGGTAAATATTTTGAAAACAATTTGACTGAAAGTTGTAGGTGGCTAAGCCACCAACAACTTTCAGTCAAATTGTTTTCAAAATATTCAGCATGTTCAGAGGTATTGCCCACTGAAATCACTGTCTGGTGGCTTGCAGCGGTGAGACAGTTAACTGACCAAGAGATTATTTTAAAAAGTGTAAAAAGCGCCAGTCATTTGGACAATTAAAAAAAAAAATCTCTTGGCCTGCAAATGGACGTTGATCAAGATGACTGCGAAGGCCATTTTGGCCGACTTGAATGTTAATGGATTAATTTCAACAACCCAAATGTAAGCTGTTGTATAGTTTAAGCTAATTTGACTAAAACCTGTTGCTATCTTCGGCAGCAACAGCTTCCAGTCAAAAAAGCTTCATGCTATTAAGCTGCATTCTCCTGACAAAGTAATGAATTTGTTTTCTGTTGAAAGGGTTAAGTAATTCTTGCCTTGCCACATGCCTTGCCACAATGTAATTGACTCAGTAATATTTAATCCTTACCACTGATGTCAATTCTCTATCTTTTACTGTGTCAATAGCAAAGAAACTGGTGTACATTTTTACGGAATTTTAGTCTACGATAGCAACATCTTCCACCAAATTTGTTGAAAAATGAACGTCTTAATTTAATTTGAAAATTTAAAATTTTGACATCAGCGTGGTAAGGGTTATATGGTCAAGAATGATCAAGAAAATCCAAATATTTGCTTAAATTAACTGTCCATTTGCAGGCCAGGAGAACGCTATTTTTGTGTGGTCAATTTTCAAAACTAGTATGCTGGATGTGCAATGGACATTACTCAATACCAGTAACTGTATTAACCCTTTAATACTAAAAAACTGCTTCACCTGGCGTGAGAAATGCCCATCTGCAGACCAGGAGAAAATATTTTTTTGAAAATTTACCACTGTAATGACTGGCTCGGTTATCGAGCCAGTCATTCCAGTGAGAAATCTTTAGAAAATTATGTTCTTGATCTACAAATTGACATTTTCAATGAGAAACTTAATTTTCTTGAACAAAATTGAGGGTAGAGGATTTACCTGGCTCGTTAGACGACATATTATTCTGAATTATGGCCGGTTACCCTGTTACTAATGAACAATAATATTATCATCTGAGTGTTTATATTTTACACTGTGTCTAGAATAAAGTGACGCCACTTTGACATGATATATGTGTGTGCGGTGTTTGGGTCTTCTGTGCTTGCCATACTAACCATCTTATACTACTATTGTATTATGTGATGGAATTGTCCACTCGTGATCTGATCATGGTCTTCATGGTCAAATGGACCAATCATTTTGGCAGACCTGTGCTATTATTTTTCATAAATCATAATTTTCTTGTGAAAATTTTGATTTGTGATCAAGATCATGGCCCTGTCGGGACAATTTATCCCTTTAACACTCATATCAGCCAAAAACGTCTTCTGCAGTGGTCTTGAGAATTGTCCATTTGCAGACCAAGAGAAGACTAATTTTTTTAATTTGCCACTGGAATGTCTGACTCGATAACCGAGCCAGACATTCCAATGGTAAATTAAAAAAATAAAACTCTTAGTCTGCAAATGGACATTTTCTTTAGAAAATTGAATTTGTTTTTTAAATGTAAGTGTTAAAGGGTTAAGTATGGTCAAACTGACCACTGTGACATGATCATGTGGTCAATCCCCTCACCGAATAATAATTACTACTATCTATCCATCCCATAATGCTTGCTCAGTGCTTTATTACCATTCTGGCAATTTCATTGCCATATTAAAGTCACAACATATGCTAACAATGGATAAATCCCCTTCATTCTCCACCTATCTCTAGCTAAGCTCCTAATCAATTCTTGCCATCTCAATTTCCAGTAAAACTATACAGGTAAACTACTGAATATTTGGAATCTAATATAACAGTGTGCTGTTGCTGCATATGGCGTTTTTGAGAGACTAAATCATGTCATTCATGGTGTAATTGATTATGACATCAGCCTACATATGACGTTGTTGATTATAACATCATATGCTTGATCAATAAACTGTATTCTTACGTTACAAGACAACAGTGCAAAAAGAATGTTGAATATTTTGAAAATATGTTAACTTTAAGCTGTCATGATATCAATGGGTTCCAGTAGTTCCAACTATTCAGATTGATATTTCAGACATGTAATCAGGGGTTTGCTTGAAATTATCATAGGTTGTTTTAAACACCAAAACATGTCTTGCATACCCCAAAAAGACATTTATGACAAACTCCTAAATTAAACTCAGTTGAGCAACTAAAAAACTGTTACATGATTTCCATCCCTTGTAGCCAATGAGTTACAAACTCTGTATTTTAATTTCAGAACAATTGTACAGGGAAACTAATATATGTATTGGATATTTTGAAGATAATTATGCATCCCTGGCTTTCAATCAGTTCATTTTCAAGGTTTATAACAGATAGTTCTTAGATATTTGACTAATTTACTTGTGTTTGGTCAGTAAAAGCTTAAAGATCTATAAGTTTACGTTACTAGTTAACTGAGAGCTTACAATTGTTAAAGATGACTAATGAAGTGATCCGATCTGTCACAAGTATCTGAGATGATAAACAATGGAGGATCCGGGTTTATCCATCAATCATATGACATCATAATCAACTACGTGATGTGTAGGATAATGTCATAGACTCTATGAGAAAACTTAACTTTCTTGAACAAATTCAAGGCGTAACAGGTTAATGCAAATTAGACAACATATGATAGATAAATCCCTGGACTTCATAACTGATGTTGAGACATGATAAGGAGGGGCACATAGCATTGAAAGAATATGAACCTCAAGACCTTCCATGGTTAAAATTTCAATCAGTCGCCTGAAAAAATCACTCACTTCATTTATGAAGAATCTCCATTTGCCTGCCAAGAGAAGAGTATTTTTTTTACAAATTTACCCCTGGAATGACTGGCTCGATAACGAGGGTTGTCATGCAGCCATGGTAGGTTTTCAAGAATACTAGTATTCTTCTCTTATCATGCAAATGGATATAATCACTGGACCAATCTTTTGATTTTTCTGGCCAAATCCTGACCATTAATATGTGCACATGCATCTCACATAATTCACGTGATGAAAGAATTATGTATTATCTTGTTTGCTTTTGGGTTACACCTGCTCAGCAAGTGTTAGGGTGATCAACAATTTGTTCCTGGTGTTTTAGATACAGGTTACCTCCAGGAGAATGAGCATAGGTTACCGCCACGAGAATGAGCATTTTATTCACATCAAATTTGTGTGGCCTGTATGGAAGCTGACTTGCATGAACCAACCATATCTTTTTAACCGTCCAAAACCGGCCGCTGTTATGGTGTTGTGGAATGTTGAATTACAAGCCAAGAGAATACAATTCCTGAAAATTTACCACTGGAATGACTGGCTCAATAACCGAGCCAGTCATTCCAGTAATAAATTTGCAAAAATTATATTCTTTTGGCCTGTAAATGGTTTCTTGACCAAATTTGACCATTAAATGGTTAATCTGTTAGCACACAATCCTGATGGGGGTGGTGATGAACGAATGAAGAAATCCAGTTTTAATTATGCCACGCCCATCTTTAACTAAGCTTCACCCACCCTTCCCCTGTGTTGGGATTGATCGATCCCTGAACTCCCTGACTAACAATTTGCAGAAAACTATACAAGTAAGCTGTTGGATATTTTGAAACTAATTTGACTGGGTGTTGTTACTGCCATAGTCAAATTAGCCTCAAAATATTCAACGGCATAATTATTAAATAGTAGACTTATAATTCGTACAACAAGGATTAGTCTGTCATCAATTAAATGTTCGTGACGAATTTAACTACATCTTTCCTGACATAATTGATTATGACATCATCCTGCATGTCACATAGTTGATTATGACGTCAATGGTCATATGATTGATGGGTGAACTGGAATACTCCTTTACATATTGTCTCGATTGCTTTTGTGTCATACCCTGATAACGCGGGTTAATGGGCCCTATTGGCCCAGTAATATGCATTAGCAGTGTGACTGTTCTCAATTACGGTGAATGAAAACTCATTCCTGACTCAAATCTCATCTCAAATTTCTGTGCCCTGTATGGAAACTAACTGGCATTAACTGACCATGTCTTTAATAACAATTCCTTGGTGGCATATTTAGGTGGTCACATAAGACAGGTTTTAGTGTAGAGTTAACTTAGCATATATAGAAACTGTCTGCCTTCTAACCACATCATCGCAACTGCCTGCCTTCTAACCACATCATAACTAACCATTTTTATCGTGTGATTTTTACTTCATAGATACTGGCAATGACTTCAAATGCAATACCTACAGATTATTCTGCAAACAATATGAATGAGAGTTGTTGCTGCCTATTGAGGCATCAACAGTCTTCACTCAAATTGTTTCTGACTTCTGTAGGATTTTCACCATATGTGGTCAATATTGTCGATAAGTTGTTTTGGAGTGGTTAGACAATGATGTCAAGATATAACATGGTGTTTGTATTCAAAACTGCTGCAACATTCTCTTGTTTCTCACTTCCCTGCCCTATCATATAGGAATACTTAACCCCTCTTGTGTCAACTTAACCCTTCAAACTTCAAACCTAGTTCAAACCAACCAAAATCAGCTATGTAGTAGTCTTGAGGCATGTCTATTTGCAGGCCAAGAGAAGAGTATTTTTGAATACTTACCACCGGAATGACTGGCTCGGTAACTGAGCCAGTCATTCCAGTGGTAAGTTTTTCAAAATACCCTTCGCTTGGCATTCAAATGGACACTGGCTAAGCAAAAACTTAAATTTTCTTTAATGTTAACTTTTTGATGGTCAAGCCAGGCAAAATTCCAGTGGTAAATTTATAAAAATAGTCTTCTAAAATTAAAATTAGTTGAAAAATGTTGACCAATAAAACGATTAATTGATATAAGTAGTATTTTGGTGCTTTGAGGCGCTGTTAACGCAAGAGGGGTTAAATAAATTCTTTGACGGAAAAATAAATGTTCATTGGGACAGTAGTCTCATGTCAGGATTATAGTCAGCGGTGAATGCAATGCTAGATCGCCCCAATCATCAATAATCTCATGTTCATCCTCAGAATTGCAATCATAATAACAGTCACTCTCACAAACCCTGCAACCGGCATCCATCATCATCAATCATCATCATCAATCATCATCATCATCATCGTCATCATCATGATCACCACCACCATCATCATCATCATCACCGCTGCCGCCGCCGCCATCATCATCATTGTCAACGTGTAATCCGGGCATATGGTATGTTAAATGATATTTTAAAAATACAATAAATAATGTAATTTTTCAAATATCAATTTGTGCAACAATGAATAAAAAAATTAAAATTGTATTGTCCAAGTAGACAGAACACAATCTAAATTTCGCATAAGATACTGCACTTTTTCTGCATGTTTGCCATGAAATATGCAACTGTTGCAAATGCTATGGCTGTCTTTTCCAAAACATGGTAAATATTCTAGATAAGCGTAAAAAAATAAAATACAAATGTAGGTTAATAACAATACTTCTGATGAATGCATGAATGGCTAACATGATTAACCCAGTATTGAGGCCTACACGGCTGCTGCACACTCACCACGCCCACCTGCCACCATGCGAATGTTCAATGAAACATCTACACAATGAAATATTAATTTATTGTAATACACTATACCATTGACCTGTCAGCCACACTTGTTATACACCTTGCAAATGTCCCTTATGCTTTTGTGTACTAGGGTTTTTTCAACCGTTGTACACATTTCCACCCAGGGCACATTCTCTTAACCCTTACCACTCTGATGTCAATATCCTATCTTTTACTGCATCAATAGCAAAGAAACTGGTGTACGTTTTTCAACAATTTTGGTGGACGATGTTGCTGTCTGTGACAGTACCATCTTCCACCAAATTTGTTGAAAAATGAACACCAGTTCATCTCTTAATTTAATTTGAAAATTTGAAATTTTACATCAGAGTGTTAAGGGTTAATGTTTAGAAAAGTGAAACCCCACTATTTTAATTTCAAAGCAAACATACACATGATATGTTGAATATTCCGTAACCCAATTTGATTGGAAGTTGTTGCGGCCTAAAGCACCAAAAAACCCAAATGATTTTAAAAATATTCAACAACATTAATTTAAAAAATCAGAAATCATGTGTTAATTTTGATCCATAGGGTTAAACAGGTTAATGGCGTGCATGTAATGCATGTATTTTACACAAAGCAAAAATTGCCCATATTTTTTCTGTCCATATTTCACAAAAAGGCAACAGCTGAAATGCATATTAAAAATATTTAAAAAATGAAATGCCAGTTATGACATATTTTCACATTTTTAAGGCTGTATATTTGTTGCTATAAATCTTTATAATGACTACCGGTACATCAGACCTGAACAAATACTATAAAGTTCTTTAAATCAATCTAAGAAATATTTTGTTGTGTGTTTTGAAACGAATTTACCTAGAAACGGCAGCAGCTTTAAAGTCAGATTATTTTCAAATTATTTAACAGTTTCGAAGTCTATCTTTGACATTTGGATACTGGGATGCAGAAAATGTACAGAAAGTGTTGCAGATTTAAAAAATTAAAAATGCTATTTTTTGGTATTTTCCCTGAGATTATTAAATGGTTTCAAATCATTATAACGATTTTTTTCTTCAACCTATATGACTTATATAGACCTTCACAAACCCTCATGAACAAGGAATGGCATATTATATTCTTTATGATGTATGGAATATTCTGTTGAGTATTTTTAATCTAATTTGACAGGGAGTTGTTCGCAGCAACAGCTACCAGTCAAATTAATTTCAAAATATTCAACATCTTCCTTGCTGTCTTAGAATTGAGACACTGGAATTTGAAGAGTTAATAAGATGATTCTGGTTCTGTCTTTGTGCCATTTTCCTCTCAGCATGCACTCTGTTGGCGTGATTTGCCATACCATACGTATTTGGCGCTTAATAAATTGACGAGGCTGGTACTTTTGGTAACAAGTTCAATTCCCAGATCACATAAAATCAATTCATTGTGATATAAGCAATATCCTGTTTAATACTTTGAAAATAATTTGATGTTGCTTCCTAAGTTTTAACTTGTTCACCAGCTTACCTGGACAGTTGCTTTCTGGTTGAGGTATTGGTATTGCAATGCTGAACTAAGCAAGCAGCAATGTTAAAACACACCATGACATTAGCTGAGAGTGAGTTAGAGCAGGACAGTCATAGCCAGCAACAGATGACAGTCAGATGAGTTTCAAAATATTCAACAGAATGTTTCTTACATCATATGGAATTAGACATTTCTACTCTGTTAGTGTTAAAGTGTTATGAAAGAGGGTGGGGGTATCGGGTGGGCATTGGCACTTAAATGAATGAAATAGTTTTCTGTAAGGATGACATCAGTCATCTTGAACTTAGCATGCTGACCCGTGTTGGAGTATTTTTTATGGTGTCAATGATAATCACTTTCTCCTCAACATCGTGAAATGCAGCAGAGGCTTCCTATACCATGTGCGCACCACATATTAACAATGAAATAACAATCTACGTATGACACACCTGTAATCTGAACTCTAGAATACACCATTTTGTGTTGTAACTCTAATAACATACTCGACTATACCTATGTTCGTAAATTCATTGTTCCCGTTGTTCGATGATCACAGGACGTGCTCCAAACATGCAGAAGAACCTACAATATTCTACTACATGTGCAAATGACAAAATAACCAGCTTGTTCTGGGTGGCCCTAATTTAAAGGCGGAAATCAGTCTACCAAATTGTGTGGCAAATAAATTTGCAAAATCTTACAGCAGGGAGCATATACTAAGCACATTGGAAGAGTAATTGTGGCAAGTGGCTGACAAGCAGAAAACAACACTCATGAACGTGTGATTTAGTAGCGGAACAGAGCAGAACATCAAAGAGTCATCAAACAACTCGAGAAGCCTGAGAACTAAGACAACATCACTAATGAAATACATGAACATCCATGAAACAAGAGTGAATAAAGCTCCTGGACATTTTCAAGAGGGACCAGCACCACAATTCTGGAAGGAAGCAGTGATAATAATGTCCTGATGCACAGACAAAACAAAGCACTACTGAGCTACTGCCAATTCAGTTTGATCAGATGTATATACAAAACAATGAAGAGTAAACAACACACTTGGACACACACGTCATAGATGTCTTTCAAGCACAAAACGTGATGCTTGAGGCCTTGATCGAATTGTAAAAAACATTAACCAAAGTGTGGCGCGATGCCGTCTTGGTAAAACTGTTTTCCATGCGACCACCATGACCTACGGCTCAGTAGCACATGATTCGCAGGTTTTCCTCATCACACATTGATGCCATGTTTGTCCTCGAATCACTAACGAACCATAAGCTTCCCAATCTAGCAAGTGCACTTCAGTACATCAATTGTACTAGACTTGTATTATCGAGAATGCCCACCCACTGTGTTAATCCTAGGAATGAAGATGGACACGGAGCACAAAGCTTCAGGTTTGTAATAATAAAAAAGTCTTCCGTGGCACGTTTCCAGAAGCTACATGTACCAATGGTAGAACTACAGCACAGTCTGACTCGTCTCAAGGGCAGAAGTCTCTCTGAATAAAGATACATGTCACCACGTCAAATGCTATATTCATCCAAAGAAAGTAGATCATTTAGGTTTTAATGAACATGTGTTAGCTGTTGGCAGTTTGCAGTTACTTTTGAAACAAACATATGGTCAACAAACTTTATTCTCTCAAGGTGAGTGTGGACAATAGTTCTATGTTGCAACTAGCAACCCATGAGTGAACTTAACACGATGCCTTATGCCACTCGGGATGAATATATTAATTGACGGAGCAGCATGTATTTGATGCCTCATGACAAAAAGACCTTCATCCTCTAAGTCAAAGCTGTCTGCATACAAATCTTCAGTTGGTCCTGGCATATGGACTCTTATTTCTTGTAACAATATGGGACTGACCTAAGTGGAAACCCTAGCACTCATACGAGCAATGTATAAATGGTCTACACTAGGAACTGCTCTTACATGCACAACACAACTGCTGTGATTGTTGTACCAAACAAGTGTCACACTTGCCATTGCACAAGACCTATACAGTTGCTGTTGATCAAAATGTAATGCAAACATGATGGTTCATCACAGTCGTGTGTGGCATATGTCGTTCAAATGAGAAAAGTGATATTGATTATACCTTGTCTGAGACGTGCATCTTTCTTTCGGCAACAGTATGGCGCATAGTAAATGATACCTATATATGAATGAGCTCTCATTAATCTTATCATCGCATTCCAAGAATTATTTGTCATGTCTTTTGAGAATTTTGCACATCAAAAGGCACATTGCCAAAATTAACATATCCATTGGTACAAACAGATGTTGCTGCATGCAATATTATTTAGCAAAACAAAATATGCTTAAAATCATGGCTAATGTAACCTATTCATTGAAGGTTTCTGCATGTCAGCAGAATTTTCCAACATTAAAATTAATAAAGATGTATATGCGAATTACACTTCTATCAGGCTTGCTAACAGAATCTTTAATTAAAATTCATCTCATCCATTGACATTCTACTTCTTTTGTCAAAGCATGGTCAATGTATTCCCTGTATGACCTGAATAGCCATCAGAAATTGAGACCTAGATAATTATCAGAGAAATTTCAGCGAATGTAACTTCATTATAAAAACGAGAAATTCTATGTGGGTTAGATGTTAACCATACACACGAGCGAGCAAACAGGAACATACAGGTGATAGAATGACAAAGATATTTTTCAAATTGTTTTCAAATCATGAACTGTGCACCGTGAGATGTATGGAATTATCCTGAAAAGACACGAAGGCATTGCAACCAAAGACAATATTGAAGGATATAATCTCTTTAGTTGTGATGAAAGAACTTATTGAACGTGATCACAAAATCTTTTTAATGCTGTATTAAAAAGGGTATTTAATTGCAAATTTTAAGATGTAAGAGGACTGCAGTCGGCAATCAAACAATCGCCAACATTGGACTCGGTTGTTTTGATTTAATCAAATTGATTAAATCATAAGATTAAATCAATCTGAAAAAATCAACTGTTTTGATTTTGTTCGTCAACTTATCTCATTTGCACTACACAATTTCTAAAGATTTTTTGATTTGTTAAAAGATATTGTAGCTATTGTTTCATATAGTTAATAGGCCTGGTTATACAATATTATGCTAATATAAGAACTAAGAAGCTTTATTTCTATCATTACAGTTAGTGGAAACTTTCCTTAGTTGTTATTTGGTGCGTAAACACAACACAGATCAATACTATTTATAACAGTTCTGTGGATATTATTTTTAACTGACTTAAATTTGACTGCTGCCAGCCAATAATAACTAGACAAGCTGAATATTTTCAAACAAATTTCACCGACAGTTATTGCTGACTACAAGTATTTAGCTAAATTGTATTCAAAATATTTTATACCATGTCCAGAGTTATACAGCCTTATACAAATTTTATCCACAAAATATTAAGACGACTAAAATGTAACCCATCAAGTGTAGACAAAACATGGTTACGGTAGTGTAGGCTTGTTTATTAGAAATTTAGTCAATGGTCATGACCCGGCCAGTAGAACTGCAGTTATTTCAAAATGTGACAACAAATTAAAACATGTCTTAAGAACAACAAGAACAAATTCTGGGATGCTTATTGTTATAATACATTTTAATAGTATAAATAATGCCAACATTGTTTGGAGTGATTATATGCTATATAGTTCCGAACATGAGTGCATGTAAAAAAATCAGTGATTTTGTTATAGTTGTAGTAAAAAAATCGGATTAAATCGAAAAACTGATTTTTTCGAAAATATCATGATTTTTTCCAACACTGGTTGGACTTTGATTACTGGAACTAAAACAGGCAATTGACACACAGGGGCTGGCCCTGTAATGACCTTGGCCATTTATTAGTGGACTACAGATTGCATGTCATTGATTTACAAAAAGCCAAATTGAATTCTGTAAGCTATGTATATGATGCTTTGGCAAGGGAAGGATCAAGAGGTTGGTATAGCGAATGTGGGCCAAAAACGGCTGCAGTTGATGGAACAGCTGTATTCTTTCGAAAACACAAAGGACATGTTCAACATTTCTTCAACTATTTTCTTGGAAGATATGTCACATACAACATAGATACACGCCTATTAACAAGTGAACACATCTTTCACATCGTTATTTATTTTTTAGGACGGCATCCCAATCAAAATATGTTGCATGAATTTTATCGCCAGTTTCAAAATTCAAGACAGTGTCACAAAGTACCTGGCAAAGAGAAAAGGTGAAAACTGGCAGACAGCAATAATTACAACAACGCGGTGTTGAGCTGCCTAACCACGATGTTAATAGGCTGAGCACTAGTGTATACACAAGGAAGCAAGCAGTATACTAAGACGTTGCACATTTTCCACTATGTTTTAGCTGGGAGGAAAAGTCGTTTCCATCAAGATGTGGCCAACTTGTTTTAGTTTTTCTCATTTAATTAGATGAATGACTTGCTGGCGTAATTTATATGTTAATGATATCTACATGACACAAAGTTCAAGAACATTTCAGTTCCCTTGCACACGTCCATGTAGTGATGAAAGGCTGGCATCGATTAGAGGAGTGATGGAACAGCACATAGTCATTATCAATCTAGAACATGGAGCAGTTTGGAGCCCATAAACAAAAACACAAACATTTTCAAAGAAGAGCGACACGCATGAGATCAGAAATGAAAGGCATCAACTAGGACCAATGACTATACATAGAATGAAATTACCAACACTAGCCTACAGAAGCAGTGACATAATAGAAGGGTATAAAGTACTCACAGAGGTATATATGATCCAGACGTGTCACAGTTCTTGACTATTTGTTCAGATAGCTCGGAACGCGAGGAAACCAGAGGACGTCAATTTAAATTATTCCATCAACGAACTGTAAGAAACACGAGGAAATATTCATTTACTGCGTGAATAACATCAACGTGGAGCAGTTGATCAGACGAAGTAGTGAACGTGCATAATTTAGATACATTAAGCATAGGTTAGATAATTACTGAATGAATGAATGAAGAAATATTTTATAACTGTCAAAATCAACATAGTGCATCATAATGTATACTGGAGAGAAACAGTGGTGTAACGGCAAAAATCGCCTGGGCCATCTTCGGAGAATATGGATGGATGAAAGATAGCAACACCTACATTTCTATCAGAACTGATCTCCCATTGTAAGTATTGGCACTAATGAGCCTCAAAGGCATGTGTCTGACCACGATTTGTTCCGGCACACATACACACCACATTAATTTAGTTGTATGTACAGTATAATGTAACCATCATGTCCAATTATAAAGTGAACAGAGTTTTCCAAAGGTGATTGAACATAGTTTGAATAAGTTTTGCAAAGGTGATTGAATAACGTTGCATTGTCAAAACTGTTATCAGTGATAGATACATTCAAGCCAAAGGTATCGTCGATATTATGTCAAGGGATTAAAACTGCAGTTCTAAAAACCTGATTTATATTTTAGATGGAAACAAAATGAAAACATCAAAATAATGTAACACGTCGCACATGGACTCATACTGGAGAGAAACATTACTGTTGCTCTGTGTATAAGACACAACATTCGACACAGCCATTTAGTCTGTCACTCAATAACCAATGCTGTCAGGAGAACCCGTATTTGTGCTACCTGTAATAACGTATTGGTTCAGACAGTTGAGTTTGATATATAAGAACGCATACAGGAGAGAAAACATACACCTACCATAGTGCTTTTGCGATACACATGAGTCATACATGGAAGAATCTTTAATCTGCTCTATGTAATTGTAATAATATGAATTTCAATAAAACATTGCAAAGTAATAAAACATTATTTTATAGTTTAATTTAGGTTTGCATTTCTCTCAGGTTTGTGTGACTGCTTTCGAACAGATGATGAGTTTTATATATTTATATAAGTATTTTATAAATGTGAATGCTCGCGCTAGAAGGGGATGCTATGCTTTTATACCGGAATTTTCCATCATACCAGAAAATGGATTAACATAATATGGTGATTGCGATCTAATTCTAAAATTGTACGGTCTGACTGATCTGGTCAACCGAGTCTAGGGTTGAAAAGAAATAGCTTTCCATAGCAGCACATGAACCAGCTCTATTCTTAAGAATAGTCGATAATCGATGACATTTCCATCATATGGACATCCGGCAAACAAAAACTGGATGAATGGATTTAATTCATGAATTACTCACACCCGGGCATACAATTTACAGCAGAACACTCCACAGAAATAATAAATTTTCTGGATACATGTCTATATAGACCAAGACCGAACACTCGGCTTTCACCTATACAGTAAAGCTACAGGCGCACACGCTGTCTGCATTATGGGTCGGGACTAGGGACACCCACAATCCACAAGAAATTCCAATCTATCTGGTCAATTCCTATGCTTACGCAGAAACTGCTGCGATGATATTGACTTCCACAACCATGCCCATGAACTAATTGGAAACTATCAGAAAAGAAACTATCCATCAGACCTTCTTAAAGGCTATCTAAGGGCATGTAAACATCAACGAAGGGAACTACTCATTCCCAAACCACCAAAAAATAGAGACAGAATCCCGCATTCCATGCATATTTGACTATCACACACAAAGGCATAAAACACGCAGCATTTGTAAACAAATACTGGAATTGACTAAACAGCAGTCAGAAATGTAGAAACACTCGCATCACACCAGCTGTTTGACTATAGAAGAAATCCCACAGCATCAAAGACACTTGTCAATGACAGATTTGAATTCCCCATCATAGCACGGACACAAGGAAAATCTTTCCAAAAACCTATTGATCCATGCACAAGAAAAATTGCGTTTTCTGCCACAACATGGACAATAGCCGTGAATTCACAAGGGATTGAAATACAGATCTGTCTAAGTAAAAATATACTGCCACACACACATTATAGTGCAGCTCATCACCTGTACACGAGACCTTAAACAGTACGTATGTGAAACCAAAGGAGAGTTCCACATACGAATTAAAGAACATCTACGGGACATAAAAACAGAAAGATACGCCCATTGCACACTTTCAATTTGCCCAAGAACTCTGGACGAGATATGTCCTACAAAATCATACATGTGCTTCCCTTTTTGCGGGACTTGGATAAAACACATATCTGGTAAGAACACGAGAAATATTGGATACATCAACTACACACGCTAGATTCCATAGGGATCAATCATGCAGACTGGTGATTCCACCAAACAGCTTTCTTACTTTAATTCTAATATTGTGTCTACCCTGTGTGCGCATAAAGTAAGCAATCCGCCCAGATTTATTTGAGATCTATGTCTTTTATCAATTTATGGGAAATAACATTAAATATTTCCTGATCGGACATGCGCCACTATCATGCAAATACAAGTTAACACACACATATTAGGGAGGGATGGAGCGATGGAGGGAGGGAGAGAGAGAGAGGTGTTATATCAATACAATAACAACCATGATAACGTTGGTCACTGGGCCGTTATCGGACCAGTAGTATACCGGGCCAATACGGCCGGATATTGGCCCAGTAACCAGCGTTATCAGGTAATAATTTTTAAACATGGTCATAAAATATCATGAATATCATCGTCACTATTCAGTAACATCTTCAGTTTCATTGTTACTCCCATTGCCATTCACACTCGATACAGAAAGTGCCCAGTGTGTTTATGTGGTGACTGTCCATTGCCCATCTGCCATTCATCCATCATCCGTCACGGTTTGCTTTCCAAGCTTACTCCTCGTAAGCTGCTTGATCGATTTCTACCAAACGTGGCTGAAAATCATCATCATCACCACCGCTGCCATCATCATCATTATCATCTCCCCACCAACACCAGCACCATCATCATCATCACCATCATCGACTCCATCACCACCGCCATAGCCGTCGTTGTCGCCGCCACCACCACCACCATCATCACCATCATCATCACCGTCATCACCATCATCATCAACGCCACCCCCATTATCATCATCATCGTCACCATCATCATCATCATCATCACCACCACCACCACCACCACCACCACCACCACCACCACCACCATCATCATCATCATCATCATCCTCATCAAGGCGACGACAATCATTACCGTTAATCAGATATAAGTCCATGCGGGAACATTATAAAAACTCAGGAACGTTACCACTCAGCAGTTAAGCTCATCAATTCGTCCTCTTTTTGCTGGTATTGGCGAAACGATGACGGTAAATGCTGTGCGCGGATGGTACACACTGTATATCAAATTACAAACAACATCCACTGTACGACCAGCCAACCAATAGTTAACCCTTTGATCTTGAAAGACCCCAAATGGGAAACTCATTTACAATTTAATATATATTCTGGTGAATATTTTGAAACAAATTTTACTGGGAGCTGTTGCTGCCTATGGCAGCAACAGCTCCCAGTCAAATTAGTTTCAAAATAGTTAACAGGTTACCTGAATAGTTACCTTGAAATGAGATTCTGAGAATTACGTGTTTAAAGGGTTAGCACAGACTCATTATTTCATTATTACATATTTTTTTAGAGATGAATATTGCATACAAACATACGTTTCTGCTGAATATTTAAAAAATTATTTAACGGAAAATTTGTGAGGTCAAATTGGTTTCAAAATATTTAGCAGTTTCTTTAAAATAGATATTCCGCTTTCTTAGAATTCCGTATTAAATGGGCCATCACGGTATGACCAGCGCGTGTCAGTCATAATTAGACCTAAATAGGATAAAGATGTGAAATAATTTTCACCGGAGAGACGTTGCTATGTGCAGGTATCGTAATTCTGTCATAAAACTCGCTAAGGGACGTAGAAGACATAAACGTCAAGGTAGAAGACTGGTATATAAAATAGGCGATACAGGAAATATAACATTACATTCAATACTATGAGCAGTATTACCATCATCATCATCATCATCATCATCATCGTCATCATCATCATTGGCAGCATCTCCACCGCCGCCGCCTCGACGACGACGAACACCACCCCGTCATCATCATCATCATCATCATTATCATCATCATCATCATCGTCATCATCATCGTCATCATCCATGACATCACCATCGTCCATAATATCAACCGTATCAATATCAGATGACTTTCCTCATTGGCGTTCAACTCCTAAATGTATTTACTTTGTTAATGAATGAATCCATTTTATCTATCAATCATATGACATCATAATCAATAATGCCAGTATAGGCTGACGTCATAATCAATTACGTCATGAATGAGGCGATTTAGTCCGTCTTTAAGGCTTAATAGTCGGTCAAGTTGTACGAATTGTATGTCTTTACTATTTAATAAACATTATGTTGAATATTTGGAAACTAATTTGACTGGGCGCTGTAGGAAGCAATAGCGCACAGTCAAATTAGTTTAGAAATATTCAACTACTGTTTAGTTTTCGGGTAATTGAGATTCAGGGAGTACAGAAATGGATTGATCCCCAACACCGGCAAAACGTGGATGGAGCTTAGCTAGAGATGGACGGAGCATAACTAAAATGGGATTCCTCCATTAAGCAGGCGTCTGTTATGAAAATGGACCTTCCATTTTTAGCTATGCCCCGCCCATCTCTAGCTAAACTCCACCCACAAGTCGGTTGTGTTGGGATCGATCGATCTCTGAACTCTCTGACCATCAATTTCCAGAGAACTATACAGGTAAGCTATTGAATATTTTGGAATTAATTTGACGGGCAGCAACAGAGTTTAAAAATATTCAACAGCATGTTTATTAAATAGTTGAGACATACAATTCGTACAACGTGTCGGACTATTAAGAGTTAAAGGCAGGTCAAATAGAATCATTTATAACGTAATGATTATGACGTCATCCTACAAACCGCTGATTATGACGTCATATGACTTCAGATTGATAGCTGGATACTCTGGAAAGGTGAATTGTACTAATAATAATATGGATCAATTCATGAATTCATTTCCTCACTCAATCATATGACGTCATAGTCAACTGCGTGACGTGAATGCTGGCGTCATAATCATGACGTCATGAATGGTTTGAATAAGCCCGTCTTTAACGTTTAATTGTCCGACACGACACGTTGTACGAATCATGTTTTTTTAAGAAACATACTGTTGAATATTTTGAAACTAATTTGACTGGGCGCTGTTGCTGCGCGAGGCAGAAACAGCACCCAGGCAAATAGAAAGGTCCGTTATGCATTATAATTATCATCATTTCGCGTCTGTAATTCTTGCACATTCCTTGGGTTTATATTGACAATAATTTAATAATAATATCCTGATAAGCCATGTTACTGGACCATATTGACCCAGTACCGGCCCTGTAACATGGGTTAGCGCGTTAATGGTATGTATTTTGACAAATAATTAGACTGGAAGCTGTTGTTAATCATAATGTATCTTGTCCAACTTTCAGTTTAATATCTATAGGTACCGGTACATTTAACACGTTACCTATTGAAAAATGTCACTAATATCGGTAATCTTCGTATATATCCCAAAAAAAAAAGGTGGCAAAACTCATGGAAATTCTACGATATAAATAGTTCTCTGTGAGGTACTGTTAATCATAGCTACAGTATATTGATTGTGTAAATTGATAAAATTATTGTCTTGGTTGTCATCGTCGTCGTTACTGTGTGTAGGGGCGGGTGGGGTTTGGGTGTGGTCCGTTACCCTACCTTGCCTTAAATTTACCTGTGACAATGAGCATGAAAGAACATAGTTTTCTTAGGAGGCTTACATTCTCTGTTGAAAGTTATTTTGATAATTTAAAACAGTTTGGCCGGTTGAAATAATATTTTGTATTCTATAGTCTTTCTTTCTGAAAGTGTTGAAGACGGTTTTCCATTGGTATGCCCTCCTACCGACTTATCTCAAATGGCAGATAGTGGTTGACGGTCCTAAATTTGTTCCTAACGATTCTATTGTTGTTTAGTTTTAGTAAATATGTTTCCATTTCTAGGTTAGATTTAAAGGAACTGTAGATTTTTCCTTTCCATGATTGGCCCACTTGGCCCAACCAGGTTTTTTTAATTTGTCCTAGAGATTTTGTTTAATACGTGCTTTTATTTCATTTTCGTTAAGTGAATTTTACGTGTCCCATATATCTCCCATTCCCGTTTCTTGTAATATAATTTAACTCTGATTTAGCCGGTTTTAGGTGTAGCAATTTAGTATATATTTGTATATTTTAGCTGAGATTTTTGACTGCTGTCCACAAAGTAGTTTAAACCAAGTGTTAGCCATTCATTGCTTTATGCGTATTTCTAAGGGAGTTGGTTGCACCCACCTCACCATATAGCATGTACTTAGATGTTCTGCGTTTAGCTTTCAATGCGTGTTTAATGACATTTAGCTTAACTTATTCTAGTGTATTACAATTTTCTATTCCTAATATATCGCTGCCGTATAGTATAGCATTGGTTCAATGAACCTTTCCACTGTATCCATCCATCATATGACGTCATAAGCAACTACGTGACGTATAGAATGACATCATAATGAATGATGTCATTATGACGTCATGAATGACGTAGATAAGTACGTCATGAACACATAGTTGAACACGGACTACGCGTTATTGTACGAATTGTGTCTTTACTATTTAATAAACATTCTGTTAAATATTTAGCAACTAATCTGCACACAGTCAAATTAGTTGCAAAATATTCAACAGCTTGCCTGTATAGTTTTCAGGAAATTTATGGTCAGCGCATTCGGGGATCGATCGATTCCAATACGATCGAGGTATGGGTGGAGCTTAGCTAGTGATGGCGGGGCACAGCTAAAACTGGAAAGGTCAATTATTTTATTAAACAACCGTTATTGGCGGGCACGGCCATTTAGTGCGTATGTAGCGTGGGTGATCTGTTCCGGCAGATGTCTTTGTACCGCTATAATACGTCCATTGAAAAAGAACTTAATGCTAAGGTATTTGTAATTATCAACAATTTCTAAAGGGTTACCTTTAGGAGTAAGGTTTAGACTACTATAAAAACGCTCGGTACTTTCGAATACAATTGCGTTAGTATTGTCAATGTTGATTCTTAATTTGCAATAGTCTGCGTATGTTTCAAATATGTCAGGAGGGGTGCGGGTGGGGGGGGGGGGGGGGTGTGCGTGCGGGCGGGTTCCCCTGTGATAAAAGTGTCATCAGCGTAGAGTAGAATTAATACATCTTGAAGAAAAATAGGAAACTTCTCAGTTTGAAATGTCGGTTCCTCTCGGCTTTAAAATTGTCTTAGGCGACCATTGGTCTCTCAATGCATGTTTGCATATCTGAGCATGCAAAAATGCATAGAAATCATTAATTTAAACTATAACTTGTCTATTACAAATTGCAAAGGCAGACATCTAATATGCCTGTTATCATCGGAATGCATCAATCATATGGCTACTCAGACTAACTGGGTCGACTTGAATACGATCGAAATTTCACTATATAAAACGTAAACTGGGAGCAGATGAATTAAGTTATATACGCTTTGAAACGGTTTCCCTTTTGAGCAAGCAGCAGGTAACTAGCTTAAGCGTGTCTACTCAGAATTTACTATTAGTATTAGAATATAAATTTCAAGATAACTCTGCGGGTAGACCTATGCTGCTGAATATGTATTAAGCAAATAGAGGATTCCAGTTTATCCATCAATCATATGACGTCATAATCAATTACGTCATGAATGGCATGGCTATACGTTCGTCACGAACGCTTAATTGATGAAGGACTAAGCGTTATTGTACGAATTGTACTTATGTCTTTACTAGTTAATAAATATGCTGTTGAATATTTTGAAACTAATTTGACCAGACAGCAAAAGCACCCAGTCAAATTAGTTTTCAAATATTCAACAGCTTGCCTGTATGGTTTTCTGGAAATTAATAGTCAGGGCGGTCAGGGATCGCTTGATCCCAACATGGGCGAAGTGTCGGTGGAGCTTAGCTAATGGTGGGCGGGGAATAGCTAAAATTGGATTCCTTTATTGGACTAGGAGCTGTTGCTGCCTATGGGAGCATAGCTACTATAGGCCTAGTTAAATTAGTTTCAAAATATTCAACAGAATGTTTATAAAATTGTAAATTAACCAATTCCAAAGACATACAATTCACTTTTTCGTGACGTACCTACATCATTTTGATTGTGACGTCAGCTAACAAGTTACGTATTTGATTATGTCGTCAGATATTTCAGTGACAGATCAGATCCCTCCATTATGTCTAATTACGGTATTCTGCGGCTGTAGTAGTAGAAACATCCTACAGCTGCAATCGGTCCTTCTTCGCTTTTGCCCACTTGTGTCTTGTCCTCAGCCGAAATCCTTAGCTTCCTCCGGTCCATTCTTGACATGAGTGAGTGTACCGAGTTCTGCTTTCTTGAGGTCACCTCGTAGCACGAGTAGCAGATTTATGCAATGCCGTCCTCTCCTGGCTTTGTATTTGCTGGGTTCGATTAGGGCAAATTCCAAGGCTCTTTCTGCTGGTGTCTTCTCTGGCATCCTTAGCACATGGCCAAACATGGACCATCTTTGCTGGGTGACTTTTACAGACAGCGGCGACGTATTACACATCTTGTATAGTGCATCGTTGAAAATTATGCTGTCTGGCCATCGGTATCCAGTAATGGTGCGTAGGTGTTTGCTGTGGCAGGCATCGAGTTTGCGTAGAGCTGCCTTTGGAGCTGCCTAGTTGTTACAGTTATACAGCATTAAGGATACGCAGGTTGCATTGTATAAACGTAGCCTTTTTAGCAAGGGTATCTTTGATCTACGAATCCATAGCTTCCAGAAGGGCTGGAAAGCTATGTTCCCCATGACGCACCGTGCATCAATGTCAAAGTATTGAACCCATGATTTTACTTTTCCTCCATGGTTCGGCGCCACGAGGTGGGTCGCCATTTTCTTTATTTCCATGCTTTGTAGATAGGTATATGTGGGTGAACTCTGTTTTGGATTCATTCATAAAGAGATTCTCAATTTTTAGTTTGCTTGCAGCTATTTGGAGAAGTTCGTCAAGGGGTTTCTTTTCGTCGTCTATGAAGTCCACATCGGCAGCCTATTCCATCCTCTAACGGCATACCCAGTATTGACACTGGGGGTTGGTATTGTGGAACTTTCCTGCACAGATTTCAATGCAGCAGCAAGGTAACAGGTGAAAAGCACCGTAGATAGACCATCTCCCTGTGGGGAGCCGATTGAGGTCTCAAACTCTACAGACTTCACTGACTTGACTCGTACTCTCAGCTTGGTGTCTGTAAGCAGTAGTCTCACTAGTCGTAGCGCATCTTCATTGCAACTGGCCTGACATAGTACATCTAGGATCTTTGAGCGTTTAATTGTGTCGAAGGCTCCGTGACATGTCAATACCCATTTTGTGGAGGTCCCAGTGTTTGGACATGACTACCGACGCAATATGCGTTGAGCCCATACAATGTCTGCGCAGCTGCGTCCACGTTTGAAGCCACTTTGACATGATCCGGTGAAGTAATCGATCTTGTCTCGGATGCAGCATAGAGTAACATTGAATAGGTTTTCCGTATGCCGTTGAGGAGCACATTGACTGGAGGCCATGTCGCTTCTTGGGCTTGGATAGCGTGATAAGGGTACCTTGACCTACAGCGTCGATGGGAAGGTAGTGCATAAAAGCTGAATTGATTAGGTGCGTGATCTCTTTTGAGATAATGTCACTTGCATATTTGAATAGTTCATAGCTCATGCCATCATGTCCAGATGCGTGTCCATTATCAGGGCTTAAGTGCCTTCTCAACTTCTACTGTTTTAATTGGTGTTAGTAATGGTCTGGGGTCTCCTGAGAACGGGTGCAAGGGCTCATCATCGTTGTCAGTAACTCTCAGGGCTTGGACGGCCCGAAACATTTTGTAAGTCATCCGTGGCAGTGATTTCATCTGTTATGGAGTCGGCTTCTTGAATAGCAAGATCTTTTAAGCGTTCGCTAATGTGGCGCAGAATGTTATTGTACTCCCGGCGTAGTCTGGTGTGGTCTTCACTTTGGCCACTTTGATATATGCGCAGCCGCAACGCTTTCTGCTCTGCTGACAGTTTTACTACTAGAGGGGCGTCAGTATACCTAGTTTGGTTGTTTTTAAGAACACTTATGGTGCTGGTGGCTGATAATTTCATAGATTTCAGTATTTTGGTTAGGGCTTCGTTTGGATCGGAGCTGACGTCGATGTCCCTCCATTACACAAAATATATTGGACATAAGATAATAGACCTATAATTAGCTTAAAGGATATCGACAGACCTCGAACAGTTCAATACATTGCAATTACTCGGTGTGGTAATTTATAGAATTTACACATCGAAATTTGCACTTTTATGGGAAATGTAAGAGCACAATTAATGTCTTCGAATACAATGTTTCGAGAAATCATATACAAGCATCTAAACACACCATCACCTGAGTCTCTGCCATATATTGGCATCGTTGGCTCGTAGAGATAGATGGTAGTATGTCACGCTAAATATCACTCTGCATAATTCCGCTCGTTCAAAGAAAATAAAAATATAATAATAACAGCATATGGGAGATTATTTATGGAATAAAAGACAAAGCACCCATCTGTTGTTTCAGATTCCTCCATTATTATTAAGGGTCGCTAGAAAATGCCGGCGCAGTTATGACTTCCAACGACGGTAACGCGACACTTGTCTTCCTCTGCACGAAGTATTAATCACGGGTTTTGGACAGGTTAATGTTTCGGAGTTCTTGGATACTGGGGATGGGGATTGGTGAGATGAACGACTGATTACTTAAGCTTCGATGAGGCTTCATTTGATTTGCTATTCGCTTCGCGTTCCAAGTCTCGATCCGTCACTTTCCTTTAACGTCCGCCAATTTTGCTGTAGGCGGCAGAACGCGTGAGTGATCAATCACCATACACCTGGGTGTCCAAGGCAATTTGTTCTGTCGCATGATCAGCTATGCCGTTATGTTGCTTAAATTCTACGCACTAAATTACACTATAGGAATTGTTAATAGCGTAACCGCAGGTATTTTTAATTACGCTATTCACCTCGGAACGGAAGTGCTAAAACGTCACGTGTCAAGTTTGTTCTTTTCTCTCCAAGCGGATGGAATTACGTAGCAGAACGAGAATATTTAGATGGGTTCTTTTAGTGGTCATTTATTAAGGATGGGTGATTAATTTTCACACAGACAGATAAATTACTGACTGTGGTAAGATTAATGGTTATTTATCATGCGACTCCCTCAACTGGACATAGGCATGGCAGGTATCAGCGTTAAATGGTGGACAGTTAGTGGACATTATATGAAGAGTATGTTTCGAGTCCGCTCTGAGTCTGAACCAGGCACTCATAAATACTTGGACAGATATAACGGGTCGCGTAACTGGCTCTCCATGTCCGATGGCAGGTTACTGGGCGGATACTTGGTCAATACCGGATCGTATTGGCCCGATATGGACTCAGTATAATCACCGTAACCTGCGTTTTCAGGGACGTATCTGCCACATGGCCAGACTCAGAGTTAGAGTAGACTCGGACGAGACAGACTTGACTGAGATGTATTGTATACTGACCATCACCAAACACATTATTCCAGCATAACATCAACGGCTCTTGCGGAAATCAACTTGACCAAGCACTTTTACCGTCATTCAATGCCCTCCAGACGTAGTTAAACGTATTTATTAACTTTTGCTAGCTAATGGACCTTTCCAGTTTTAGCTAGGCCCCGCCCATCTTTAGCTAATCTCCACCACGCTTCGCTCATGTTGGTATCGCTCCCCGAATGACCTGACTATCAATTTCCAGAAAACTATACAGGTAAGCTGTTGAATATTTTGAAACTAACTTGGCTGGGTGCTGTTGCTGCCATGTTTATTAAATAGTAAAGACATACAACCTGATTAAGACGGTGTAAATAGAGTGACAAGTCATCCATGACGTAATTATTATGACGTCATCCTACAAGTAGTTGATTATGACGTCATATGAGGGATGGATAACCTGGTTTATTTAAACCGTTCCTATGATAACAATACCATTTAAGTCATATATCCTTGGAAAGCGCATTCACTTGCCTAAGCATTGATGCATTATTATTTTGTTGTTTTGTAAGTTTTTACTTGGTTATTTGCGTAGATAAAATACACCATTGTACCTAGCTTTAAAACAGTGAATGGCAGATTCATTAAATCAAGTGGTCAATATGGGCTATTTTAAAATTACAATCAAATGTATTAAGTTTTACAAAACTATAAAAACTAATAGAAAATTGGCTTAGCTTTCCAATGATGTATGACTTCAATAATATTATTAAACATAGTTTTTCATATGCACTGCTTAAAGTACACTGTATCTGATTCCCATAGTAAAGTAATGCTGTTTGCACGTGGTTACCAGCCGGAAGTGGTATGCGCGGTGTATTACGGGAAGGTATTTCCCCCAAATACGCTAATGTGGGAAAGGTCTATTCCCGCCGACTGACTTAGATACTACTGTTAGTAGTTTGAATCGTTTTGATTATGATCGTCGATTTTCGTCAGGCATCACAGGCCCTGATAACGCAGTTTACTGGGCCAGTACGGGCGCCAATACAGCCCAGTATTGTCACAATAGTCGCCCAGTAACCTGAATTATCAAGGGTGATACCATTCTCCTATGCATTTTGGACATTGTTCCTGCTATGTCATACTTTTCCTAATTTATGGTGTTCTTACTCCTATTTTTATCAGAAAATAAAATTTTCAATTTAACCAAGTAGAATTGAATGCATTTCTAATCTTTGACTTAACTTCAAACCTTAGGTTTTAATTCCTTCATGTCCCGTTGATGCGCTTTTTCTGTATGTTAGCAACTTCTAAATGTCTACGTTGTTTCACTTAAATCCAACCAAATCCGTAATACCATTGTTCAGCTCAGCTACAGATATCCATTTAGCCTCTATTAAACAAGCTAACGCACACTCACGCCTGTACATGCATACGTTCAACTACACAAACGCGCACGCTCAAACACAAAATAAAACATTATTCTATAAATAATATTGTATTATAATAAACAACTGTCTTCCACTTTTAGGTCACTACACAATGCCTTTAATAGGTCAACTCTCTAACGTTGGCTACTCTCTTTACCACAATCTGTCAAACATGGGCCATCGTAGTCTCTCCAACATGGGTCAAAGTTTGACCACTATGGGATACCGTAGTCTGACCACAGTTGGGCAAGGCCTATCCAGTGTCGGACGGATTGGGCAAAGAAGTCTAGTTGGAATTGGCCCCGGTATTGCGGAGCGTCACTCTACAGGGCCCGTCCTGAGCAGTGATATCTACCCGTAAACTGATGTTGACCTGAGAAATGCCATCCGTAACGTGGTGGAGGTATAGTCCGGAATGCGTTTTGATTTTGCGAATTTTGATTGTTGTAAGGATTATTGCCTGCAGCATCTACAAGGAATTGTTTAGATTGTCGTGACGTTTCCCGCATGCGATTGTTGATTGCTATTTTAGTTAGTGCTAGTAAAATAACACAATAATTAGGGTATCCATGGGAACGCCCCAATCCCATTGATTCTGTAACAGTCACTTCAAAACGATCTCCCGTTGCCATGTTAATTGAAAGTGAATCGCGTAATGTGAAGATTCAGAGTGAAAGTTGGAATTACAAAGATATCACTTTGTTCTTTAAGGAACATTTGACCGTATACTATGATACCCACACTTATCCACACCCACACCCTTCCCGTGTGGACACGCTCGCATTCACGGAGACGCGAATGAATACGCCTAACATAGGCGTACATTCTGGTATGGTATCTTTTAAACGGTAGTGCATCGTGGTTCATAGAACGTGATAGAAGAATTTAATAATTATATTTGTTTGGAGTTTACGTTAACCTTTAGCAATATTTTAATGTATGGGTCGGATTTTCGAATACGAATATCCCTAGAAGTAACCGATTATAGCATGACTTGATAGTTGTTCATGGGATATAAGTGAGGCAGCTTATCAAGACGTTCCAGTGGATTAATGGAGGATTCAAGGTTATCCATCAATCATATGACCTCATAATCAACTACTCGACGTGTATGCTGGCGGCATAATCAATTACATCATGAATGACGTACCTAACTTCGCCACGAACGCTTAATTGATGACGGACTAAGCTTTGCTGTACGATTTGTATGTCTTTAATATTTAATAAACATGGTGTTTAATATTTTGAAACTATATTGACTGGGAGCTTTCCTGTATAGTTTTCTGAAAATTGATAGTCCTGGAGTTCAGGGATCGGTCGATCCCAACATGGGCGAATAGTTGGTGGAGCTTAGCTAGAGATGGACGGGGCGTAGTTAAAACTGGATTCCTCCATTATGACATCAGATGACCTTTGACCTGTAAGATCTGTTTGTGATGTGTGGATAGCTTTAGTACAAGTAGACTAAGTAGAGCCGGTTGCTGATCTTATATGTGTGACTAATCCCACTAACTGAGCTATCCATGTTGTCTTATTGCGTGGGTGTGCATGCTATGTTCATGATAATGTTTGTTACTGGGCCATTACTTGACTAATACCGGGCCAATATGGTCCTATTATGACCCAGTACTGGCTCAGAAGCATGCCTTATCAGGGATATTGCCGTAAGCCTTGAGTCAACTAGATCACAGTAAAGGAATGCATCACGTCATTGTTGCACGAAACTCAGGTATCTATTTGTAAGGTCTATAGAATGGCAGTCATATTATACACATAATACTAAAGTATAGATGCATTTTCGATACAAATGTTCTAAGATTATGCTTTTATCAGTGTGAAGGGAAGCGAAGGAAATAATAATCTATTCTGCACAGGTTATACAAGCACTCGGGACATTGATTATGCGATAAATTCTTGGTTAAATGAAACATTTAATGGATATTTGCAATTTTATGTTGAATATTGGAAATGATTTATTGTACAAGCATTCTGGAGAATTCTGTGTGTGGCCCAAACTCCCTTTTAGCTGATCTTGATCTTTTGCTTCTTGATCGTTCCCCCAAAATCAAGAAGGCTGTGCAGTACTTCAAGGTCTGCCACCAATCCCAGTTTGGTGATGCAGTTTGCAGTAGAAGGTATGTTAGCATGCCAAGCTTTTGTCGATGATCTTGACCATTTATCTCTTGACTTTTGGCTGTTTTCTCCTCTAAATCAAAAGGCATCTTCAAGACTCAGAAGGCAACTCCGCCTAAGCTTAATGAAGAAGCCTATGGCAAACATCTCCATACATTCAACCAACATCACTGGGGGGTGCGGGGGGGGGGGCAGCAAAATCTCAAATGATGCCTCCTATACCATGCACAATGCAGTCCTACTGTCATTGCACGTGGCCCCGCAAAGATGTTTGGCCATATTTTGTGAATGCCACTAGACGTGACTGCATGGAAAACCTTTCAATGGACCTTTCCAGTCTTCTGTAGCTCCGGCGCCTCGTTGTCCCGTTTTTACGTCCTGGTTAGCTAGGCTCTGGGAATATGGAGGGAGACTGCGGGTGACCAGGGTGTACAGAGACCAACCTCAGTGGTGATGCCAGTGGGGCCGGGCGAGCATCACCGCCTATACAAAACACCACCGTCTCGTCCTAGCTATTGTTCTATATACGTAGTAAATTAGCAGCCACTAGTCCCTAAATCTCTTTAACAAAAGCCAGCTTTTATGAGAGGTACCTGAGTGAGGGATAACTCCTAGTGCGGCCTAACTAGTTTAATATAAACTAATGCCCCACGCAGGCCAATAAATTGGTTTTGCGAGAGGAAAGTACCTAGCGCGGGCCTCCGTCACAGGAAAATGCCCACCACGCCATAGCGGAGAATGAGAACCGGTTTAATACCATTCTGTTATTTAGAAACAATGCAAAGGGACTCAATTATATATGTGTTATGAGGGTTTTTATAGTGATGTACGCTGGTTTATGTCGAGGTGGCGTACAGATTTCAACAGAAATCGGTATGATCACCTCCTAACTTTGTCACTGGATTAGTCTATGCCGCGTTATTTTGCGGGTCTTCTCAAGGAACTAAGCTAACTGTAAAGATTTGAGTTTAGACACAGACGGTTTATGCCGCAAATGGTTTATTCCTAACTAACTTTGACAAAGTTTGTCTTCTTGCATGGCTTGCTCAGGCACGTATTTTAGGATGTACCTATTGAGCGGACCCCTCAAGCTGACGTCGCGTAATTGTTGCCTGGGCGATGAGTCATGGAGCCGATGAGCGACTTTTGACCACATATCAGCACAACCACATATAACAAGACAAAGACAGGACAGCACAAAAGCGTTGAATAAGCACCGTATCTAGTTACAACAGGGCCGAAGAAGCAGCTAGCAGACTATGGTGGCCTTACTTGAAGGCGTGGAGAACCCACTAGACCCTTCTAGTCACCAGAGAGTTAGTCTGCGAGCATGTATTTTGCCACTGTCTAAAGTGCCGAGAACAAGCGATATGAGACTCAGTCACTGGGAGCTAACGGTTAACTGAGTTAGGGTTACGTAAATGCCTTAAGGTTCAGGTTACGGTGAAGGTACTGGGGAAGTGTGTGAGTCGTCACTGTTTCGATTCCAGCCGTCGAGAAACCTCGGCGATTTCAAGGGTCGGCTTTAGCAAAACCAGTGGACGGAGTTACCAGATGATTATTGGCCAGGTGGCTGGAGAAGCATAGAAAGAGACAGATGGTCGGAAAGTCCTTAGTAGGCCATTAAGATTGTGGCCAAATTTGAAAACACGGCTCGCTAAGTAATTTGGCGCGAAGCCGGGAAAGAAACTTTATAATAAACAATCTTCTTTCGTTTGAGCAGACGTCTTTTACTACTAATGTTTCCTATCCTAATATCTGCGCTAATGTTAAGTTAGGGGTGTGTTACCATGCCCCGTGTCTATTGGTGCAGGCACGGGAAACGGTCCCTAGTGAAAGAGTGTTGCTATTTAGAGAATGATGTGATGCCTTATTGTAAGTCTGTAGTATTAAAAAGCGAATGCAAGGGTTTTTTTTAATGAAATTAACTAGAACGAAAAGAACAGTTTAAGAACGGCACTCGCCGTAGTACAATTTATACAGTGAAACGAAATTGTTAGACTTACCTAAGCACCTATTTGTCATCAGCGCAAAAAATTGGGGTAAGAATTGAGTAAAAGGGCACCTGTTAGTCATCAGCGCACATAACAGTCTATGAGGTAAATGTTGTAGAAGATGGTGTCTCTTCAGCGGTGGTGCGCCATCACGCGATTACGAATAAGTTCTACTGAAAGTCAGTTATCACAGAACAGGTGAAGTAGATTCCTGCACCCTAGAAACTTCAGAATGTTTGGATGACGAAAGAGGTGCAGGAAGAGAACACGTTTGATATGATGAAGGCGTGTGGTTAGAGTTCTTTAAAGCAACGGCACAAGACGATGTTAGCCACAAGGTCAGGTGAGGCGACAAAAGCAATGTCCAACAGTGAAAACGGCTTAAGTTAAGATGGCCGAAGCACTTAAGAGTTTTTAGCACGAGATGTATGCTATTCCATAAACCACTTTTTGGCGTAGCTCAGACGGGTTTGGCGAGATATCAAACGAGCAGGTCGTACACAGTCAACTTGAGATGGTGTTGATCTAAATTATCGCCTTTCAAAAAGGTGGTGTACCTTCTGGTTTTATTGAACCTCTAGTTCGAGGTGGCTTATAACCGTTATACTTTTTAGTTTTATTAATCCCCAAAGGTGACGGAAAAATTAGTTTGGCGCTTTGGGATGTGAAGTAGTAGGAGAAGGTGAGCTCGGTGGCGGCGGCGACGGTGATGGTGGTGGTCGAGGGCGGCGACGGTAATGGTGGTGGTCGTCGAAGACATCTCACACAGCTTCAAAGTAGGCCTACGAGCCACAGGAACGTCAGTGAGGCGCGTGTGAGAGGGGGATGGGAGGGTTGGGGTGGCGGGGAGGGGCAGATGATGTTATCGACTACTGGATAGACGGAGAATGGAGGATGAAGCGAATAATATAAACGGATAGAGGAAATGGGGCGGCAAAGGGTAAAGAAATGGGTGGTTGTTGGGTTTGAAGGATGAGGATGCTATGCGATGATTTTGCGGACACACCAGACGAATTTCGCAAACCTTTTCGCAGATCAGCGCGGTGAGCGTAAAAAATCTCCCGTCTGTCCGGCCCTTTAAAGATAGTTCCTCGCGCAATTTCTGTTATTCATTGGATCGTTTTTGATGAAAGTACGCCCTATTCCGACCTAGTTTTAATAGCAGCAAAGGCGTGCATGTATTAAAATAGCTATGTAATTTGTAGAAAAACCCCGCATCACTCAAGGTAAGTTCTCATCTTCCACATGTATAAATTAATGAGGGGCTTAGTAACTTTCTTGTGACGTTTAAAACAAATCGGCTTTATATTTGGCGTTAATATATATATATATAAAAAAAAAAATTTATCTTGTCGTAGAATTACAGTTAATCTTCTCTTTAACTATTTAACCCTTGGTATTCCAGTGTCTCCATTTCAAGACAATTATACAGGAAAGTTGTTCAATATTTTGAAACTAATTTGACTGGGAGCTGTCGCTGCCAGCTCCCAATCAACTTAGTTTCAAAATATTCAACAGAATATTCCTTACATCATAAAGAATTTGTGGGTTTTTTGGGGTATGTGTGGGAAAAAGGGTTAACGAGCAATGTATGCCTTATCTGAATGTGGTTTGCCAAAGCAGGTGGTCGATTAACCCCTTAGCCTTCAAATTTCATCAAAGAAAGTATTGGTCGGATGGGAAGAAAAACGCTATTGTTGCCAGTTACCCATATAACATATCCTCAGTGTCATCGTTGAATTAAATGCAATACCTCGACATTCTAATAGGATTAGAAAATTCTAAATTATAATGAGATTACATTCTGACGTATAAAGTTTTAATAGGATTTAATAACTTCCCAGACTATAAAAATCTGCGGGTGGGTGAGCGGACTCATAGGTATACTTATTATGCATAATAGTGCATGTCTGGTTCATCGTACACGCGGGTGTGCGTATACGCGTATGTATGACGGTGCCTGTATGGCTCTCTAAGAGCGTGTGCGTCAGTTTATGTCGGTATGTGACGCTAGAGACGCAGACAGTGTTGGAATACGCATGTATGTACCCGCTATGTTGTTCACACGCACGCACGCACAACCGCACGCACGCACACACGTACGCACGTGTACAATTTATTAATTTATATGGAAGCGATATCGGTGAGTATATATATATATATAGATGTGTTGTATCTAGTCTTGTCTGTACGGTTGCTTATTTCTTCATGATGTATAAAAAAACAATTCACGGATCCACTTTTAAGGTTTTCTTAACAAAATGTTAGAAAATAGGCAAATTTTTGATGTCCTGAAACATTATTTCTATCGCATGACAATGAGTTATTCCCGAGTCACTTAGTGGTAATCCACTAATTATGCAGAGTTTTGTCGTTTTCAAGCTGCTAAGAAACTTTGGAGCTCATACATCAAAGTTAGGGACATTGTGTGCTAATAACTAATTAATTATTTATTAAGTAATAGTTTCCAACATGTTTATTAACTTGTAAATTCACCAAAAAACATTTCAGACACTTTCGTGGCGGACCATTGCCACCTTCGTCATGGAGATCCGTAATTTTGGTTGTATCATCAGATAGCATGTGTGGCATTTGCTTAGGTTAAGTCACATCAATTTTGTATTTTGTCTCGCGCCATGGCCCACTGACGACCGTCAAGGCCGGTGAACGGATCGGGTCAGGTGATGAATGCCAAGTCCTGTGACACGCATCACATTATGACACTAAGACCCGAGTCTGTAGCAAACCATCCTAAAATGATAATATTATTGTTATAATATAATCAAGAGAGGAGTTTAGCTATGCCCCTCCCATCTTTAGCTAAGCTCCAACCACACTGCGCCGTGTTAGGATCGATCGATCCCTAAACTGCATGACTGTCAGTTTCCAGAAAACTATACAGGTACGCTGTTGCAGCAACAGCGCCCAGTCAAATTAGTTTCAAAATATTCCACAGCATCTTTATTAAATAGTAAAGACACAATTCGTACAACAACGCTTAATCCGTCATCAATTAAGCGCTCGTGACGAAATTATCTAGGTCATTCATGACGTCATTAATTAAGACGTCATCATACACGTCACATAGTTGATTAGGGCGTTATGTGTTTGATGAATAAACTGGAGAGGTGAATTGTCGTTTCTTTTTGGTCGTTTCCACTCCCTCGATCTAGACTTAGACAAATGCCGTTTTATGATTAACAGGTTAGATCTGTGAATTGTTTCCGTCATAATTTAGTTTTGTGATGTCACCAGTGTTGTGCGTTGAAGTTAACCATGTGTTGTCTGTAAACTATGGATTCCTATCTCCGACTCTGCCCTATACACATTCTAATGTGACACCTATCATATCAGAATTTGTATATGGCCGGAGTCAGAGAACTCAGATTAATCCCAAAGCAGTTATGATGAAAACGTATTGTATATTTGGAAAATAATTGGTCAAAATTATGTTGTTGGACGCGGCAGCCCCACCCTTTAGTCAAATCAGTTTCAAAATAATCGACAGAATATTTTTATTTGCTATATGAATTTTGCAAATTAGCTTGCAGTGGTGAAAGTTTTGCGCTATTTTTCATGTGTAGCCTATACTTTGTGTCGCGTGTTCTCTCGGCCTTGCATTATCATGTTAATATCTACGATAGACCACAATCGCATTTAGCGTTCTGTTAGTATTACCGTAGGCTTACACTACGATTAGACATGCATGAGAACAACTACATATTGATCAATTCTTGTTCAACGGCTAACTTAGATTGCTGCACATAGCTTCAGTGTGGGTATGATTCTAGTTCCTAAATGCCTGATATGTTGGGCCTTGAATAACTTGACTATAGAAATTTTTGTCTAGAATGACGATTGTAACCGCCTTAGCGCTTTTGTTGAATTGACCTTGAACACCTTGTTGCTTGTATGTTTTGACAATGAGCGCATTGGTGCTTGGATAACTTGACCTTGGGCATATTGTCACTTGGACGACTTGACCTTGGGCATATTTTCACTTGAATTACTTGACCTTGGACACATTGGTGCTTAGATTACTTGACCTTGAGCACATTTGGGCTTGAATAATTTGTCTTTGTAGACCTCAATTTATAGCCTACTAATAAGAATGGTATTCACAGGTGTACCATTTACATGATTGACTATCTTTATTGAGTTTCGAGTTTTAAGCGCGAAAGCGTGTCGAAACTCAATAAAGTTAGTCTTAAATGAATCGCATGAGCATAACAACGCTACTAGTCCATAGGCCTACCTCTAGAAATTTATTGATTCCCTGAGTGTATGACCGTGGTACGCGTGGACTAAACATGTGTGCTATGTGCTGTCTAGTTTAAAGTCCTAGTAAAGGAGAAATCCAATTTTAGCTATGCCCCGCCCATCTTTAGCTAGGCTCTACTCACACTTCGCCCGTGTTGGGATCGACCGATCCCTGAACTGCCCTGGCTATCAATTTCCAGAAAACCGTACACGTAAGCTGTTGAATATTTTGAAACTAATTTGACTGGGTGCTGTTGCTGCCTATGGCAGCAACAGCGCCCAGTCATATTAGTTTCAAAATATTCAACATAATTTTTATAAAATAGTGGACATAGAATTCGTGCCACAACGCTTAGTCCGTCATTAAGCGTTCGTGACAAAGCTATGCCATTCATGACGTAATCGATTATGGCGTCAGCCTACACGTCATGTAGTTGATTATGACGTCATATGACTGAGAGACTGGAATGATCCATTGTAATGCCATTCTTTGCTTCGTCATTCCAATGATGATTTGATTGCCACTGTCACATGTTTGGTACTCACGTGAATATTTTACCCATGATTTGAATAAAATTAATCATTACATATTGCAAGCATATGCCAATATTACATACGATGCGCATTACTATAAATTACTCCTTTCCAATACATCAATAATTACTATTAAAAATTAATATTTTACTTATCGTAGATGCATAATTTCATACAGTTGTTGTTGTTGTTGTTGTTGTTGTTGTTGTTGTTGTTGTTGTTGTTGTTTTGTGATTTGAGTTTTGCGTGATAGCTTTTAGTATGTTCATGTTATGTAGATGGTACTGGTGATGTGACGTGATTAAATGTTTCCATTTTATAGCTAGCAGTTAAAGTAGGCATACTCGAAAATATATTGAGAACTCTTTTAACTGAAAGTTAGTGTTACTGCTAACGATGATCAGCCACATCGCTTTAGCTCAACTGAGCTATAGGAATGACACACCCATCGCCTCGTGTGCACGTTGGCATGGAATAAGCAACAAAGGAGTCCATTTCTTGCTATGGCCCGCCCATTTCTAGCTATTCCCCGCCCATTTCTAGCTAAGATCTGTTCAGTTTTTCAGCGTGTTGGAATCGATGTATATACTTTGAACTCTGACCTCCCAGCATCCCTATGGCAGCAACAACGCCCAGTTAAATTAGTTTCAAAATATTCAACAGAATCTTTATTAAATAGTAAATCCTTCAAAGGTATACAGTTCGTACACCTTACGGACTTTTCAATGTTCACGGTGGAATCAGATACGTCACCCTACATGTGGCGTGATGGAGTATGACGGCATATACTTGAGCGATAGATCGGATCCCTCCACTGAGGAAAGTTTTCTTAATTCTTGACAAATTAGCGCACGCACGCACTATATATAATATAACATACGGGATATGTAAATTAAATATCTGCTTTCCTTGTCTATGTCCTGGCTGCTATAGCCATTTTACTGGAGAGATCTTCACCAAATTTTGATGGGAGATTGCCATTTGAGGTTGGTGTAAAAAAGAGCAGCGCTCAGATCATAATGACCTATGGACCTTTCCAGTTTTAGCTATGCCCCTCCCACCTCTAGCTAAGCTCCAGCCACACTTCGCCGTGTTGGGATCGATCGATCCCGGAATGCCCTAACTATTAATTTCCTGAAAACTATACCGGTAAGCTGTTGAATATTTTGTAACTTATTTGACTGGGCACTGTTGCTGCCTATGGCAGCAACAGCGCACAGTCAAATTAGTTTCAAAATAATATTTATTAAATAGTAAATACATATAATTATTACAACAGTTTGACGCATACTCCGTCTTCAAATATGCGTTCGTGACGTACTTATCTACGCCATTCATGACGTCATTCATTATGATGTCATTCTACGCGTCACGGTCTATTAAGGAGGTTGTGTTTCGGCTGTATTGGGTTGGATGTGGGTGGATGGAGTGGAGTTATAGTGCGGGGAAGAGTTTATCAATCTCTGAATGCCATTCTTCTTTATTTGATTAATGGTATATTTTTATCTCGGACTAGTCCATGCAGCACAGCTAAAAATAATTGAACATTTTTAAAAATAAAGTTAAACTTACTGTTGACTATTTTAAACATAATTGAATTGGAGGATATTGCTGCCTACGGTAGACTGAAAGGTTTAATACCATTAGAGAAAACTGTCAAGAGTTGGCAGTAGTAATAGAAGTTATTCGACCGCTACTATACATCATCTATATCTGACCAATGATGACGTATTAGCGGTCAAACTATTATTACCTTACTGATCTTAGCCGAACGCCTGTTTTATAATATACTTGAAAATCAATGTACGAGGCATATGCGTTTTCATTTTTTTTTTTTTTTATTACTTTTTTCGATGGTGAAATGATTAAGTGTTATATATCTGGATAATGAAGTCGTGAAAAGATTCTTCTTGCTGCAAAAAAGAAAATGCCAAAGAGAACGTTTTTGTGTAGCGAATACGAAATTAACACTTACTCATATGTCTAGTATATGTATTTGAAGAATTCCAAAGTATTTGTATTTGTATTTAAATACTTTTGAAAGTATTTGACCCCAGTCTGATGCCTACAATTCACATGTGACAGTCTTGACGTCGTGAGGAATGTTATGCTAAGACTAATTTGGTTGAATAAAGCATGCAACATCAACTTGCTGTGAAATTAGTTTCAACCCATTCAACAAATTATCTGTGCAAGTGCTGTGAAATGTAGTATCGTTAGAGAAAAATTGGTAAAACTTTTCTGAATTTTGTTTTATTATTTGATATTTTCCGTTTCTAATTTCAGAGAACGAAGCTGCTATTGTTGCTTCCACCGCTCCACCTCCTTCATTGGTGTCAGTAGAGAACGTGGCAGCATCTTACGGTATTGTAGCCAGAACAGCTAAGCGACTCTCCATGAAGACAAGAAGATCATCAAATTCAAGACCTCTCCAGTCTCCTCCAGGCAGCCCCAAGAATAACGGGAAGACTACCAGCAGCAAAAAGGCACGCCACCATTCCACGGTTACTGTTCCACAGACTGATGCATTAAATAGAGAGTAGTGATTTAACCATTGGCATAAATATAGCTGATTAACCACATCCTACCAGAGTCAGCAGAATTTGTCAGCTGTTGGCATTTCTGAGGTCACACAGCCATTTCATCATCATCCTCATCATCATCATCATCATCATCATCATCATCATCATCATCATAATATCGTCGTCGTCGTTGGCGGCAGTGGCGTCGTCGTCGTCATTCAAATGTCCATGTTATATCCAATCAGATGCCAACGAGGGAAACTCAATTGCATTTGAATGTTTAGTTGAAGCTTCCCGCACGCACACTTCCCAATCCAGCCATATTTAGTTTCATCGATTTTTTAGATGGGAGAAAACTCCTAGAATTAGTTCTGAATTAGCCAGTTGTGTTTGGGATGCATTTTGGAAAACATTTCACTGATATGGCTGCCTGTTTAACCCTTTAGATTCCAATGTCTCAATTTCCTGACAACTTTATAGAAGACTGTTGAATATTTTGAACCCAATTCGACTGCAAACTCACAGTCAAATTAGTTTCAAAATATTCAACATTTTTACATCATAAAGACTTTGGAGATTCAGGTCTGTGAAGATTAAATGGTTAAAGGGAAGATGACATTATCATGTAATATCAGCAAAGCGCTTTCAAAACACATTTCGTGTTCTTAACCCTTACCACTCTGGTGTCAAAACTTTAAATTTACAAATTAAATTAAGAGATGAACTGGTGTTAATTGTTCAACAAATTTGGTGGGAGATGGTGCTGTTGTATCTTCCGCCAAAATTGTTGAAAAATGTACACCAGTTTCTTTGATATTGACTCCGTAAAAGATAGAATATTGACATCAGAGCGCTAAAGGCTAAACCTTTAACACTAAAATTTGTCCAGGAAAATTTAAATTTTCTCATAGGAAAATGTCCATTTTCAGACCAAGAAAAGATTATTTTAATTTAATTTACCACTCGAATGCCTCGCTCGGTTATCCAGCCGGCCATTCCAGTGATAAATTAGGAAAAATAATCTCCTGGGCTTCTTTCTTTCTTCTTTTCGTTCGCTGATCATACCGCCAGTCCTAAAGTGACTATCGACATGATCATATGCGTTAAGTGCGTGGATCCATGGTTTATTAGAGTGAGCCGTGCGGCCTGGAACCTCCGTCTTCAGCACTCGAGGTTTCTGTCAGGGTTACCTCACCCTTACCTCCTTTAGTCGCCTCTTACGACACGCAGAGGATACGGAAGGTGTATTCTAAGCCCCACCTACAGGGCAAATCTCCTGGGCAACAAATGGACATTTCTTAAAACGCTTGCAGAAGCTGTATTTAGCCAGTGTGCGTGTTAAATGGTTAACTAATATTTATTGTTTGCATCTATAAACTATGCGTGTTCGCTCATAACATCTGGCCTTTAATGGGGCTAATATAGGCCTAATTATAAATTATGTTCATTAAATTCCAAAGCAAATATTTTTAAATTAGGACATCGGTGTGTAACGGTCATTTTGAAAATGGAACATCGCCCTGTTCAATTGTTACAGGTGTATCCTCTGTCGTATCAGCAGTACCTCAAATCGCCCAAAATGCTATCTATATCAATTAACCATTTAATGATTAAGATTTGTCAAGAAAATTAATTAAAATTTTTGCTAAAATGAATTATTTATTTCCGGAATTTACGAATATAGCTTCCTGTTGTCCTGCAAATATGTATTTCACAAGACCAATGCAATGTTGTTTTGGCTGACTCGAACGTTTAATGGGTAATCGTAAAATATTAAGATTTTAACTTGATCACTGTCCATCGACAGGCCAATGGAAGACTTATTTAATTTACCACTGGTACGATTGAGCGATTACGCGATTAAATCGAAAATCGAGATTATTTTTTAAATCGTGAATTTAAATGATTAAAAATTAGATAATCGAATAATCGTGAATTATTTCTGCTGCATAAAACATTTCAAAAGCCACCTCTTAATTTACTCTTTAATGCGAAAGGTAATTTTTTCAGCGAATTATGTCCATTTGCAGGCTAAAAGAAGACTGAAAATGTATCACTAGAATAACTGGCTTGAGCATCGAACGAGGCATTCCAGTGATACATTTTCAAAAAAAGCCTTCTGGCCTACAAATGGTCGTTGCTAACCACAATTTAATCGTTCATCATTGACATGCCTTTGTTGTTACCGCTATGTATGGGTAATTTGTAAACAGGCTGATTAATCGAGTACTCACGATTGTGCTTTAAAAATCGATCTTGATCACTCAAAGAAATAATCGCACGCGCCACTGGCTCATTCTAGGCTTAAGTTGACATAAGAGGGGTTACAATTAAGTGCCCGTCGTGGTACAATTCCGTACAATTAGCTGTAGTTGTTATTTAAGAAGTTGGATTGAGAAGGCTATGCGGTCTCGTTATAACAGCTTTAACTAGGTATTCACACTTAACCCTTTAATGACTAAATTTGCTCAAAAAATTAAAATATATTCTTATCGAATGTCCTTTTGCAGGCCAAGAGAAGACTATTTTTGAAAATTTACTGCTGGAATGACTGGCTCGGTTATCGAGCCAGTCATTCCAGTGGTAAATCTTCAAAAATAGTCTTCTCTTGGCCTGCAAATGGGCATTCCCCAAGACCACTACAGATGTCGGTTTTGTCATTCATATATATATATTATATATATATATATATATATATATATATATATATATATATATATATATATATATATATATATATATATATATATATATATATATATATATATATATATATAATCCATATAATCTTAACTTAAATACTATGCAACTATAAAATCGCAATATTAATCGAACAAGCATAGAAGTATACATATTTATATTGCAATACTATGATGTGCAATAGTCTAGTACCATAAGTAACATAGTAGTTTTTATATATTTATGTATATATCTTAATATCTCATACATATCTCTACCCCAGAACAAATAGCACAAGTTTCAATCATTGAGTATCAGTAAAACCTGTCTATAACGGACACGGTATGGCACCACTGGGAAATAGTAATTAAAGGTGCACATTAATAGCAAACTGCTTGAAAAAAATTGGTTAAAATTGTGTACTTTTAAATACTTAAATTGTGTGTCTAGATGTGTGTGTAGATGCAATGAAACGAAATAAAACTTAGCATATGATTATTTCATTACCAATAGATTAATATAATTTTTTTAAGTTGTGAAATTTAATTAAGAGACACGAGTACCTAATTCAACTTCACAACTAAAAAATATATATATTGATTTATACGGAATGAATTCACGATATGTTAAGCCTTATTTCGTTTCATTACATTGATGTACATAGGCTAATTTAAGACTCAAAACATACACAATTTTAACATTTTAATTTTCAAGCATTTTGGTGTAAATGTTTACCTTTAACACAGATAACTACTTAAGACTTTACGCCTTGGAATTACCGTGTTTCAATTTCAAGACACTTATAAAGGAAAGCTGTTGACTATTTTGAAACTAATTTGACTGGAACATCCAGACAAACGTCAGCTATAGACAGCAACAAATTGGTTTAAATATTCAAAATAAAATTCCTTTCATATTAAAGAAATCGTCATTTCCGGACTTGAAGAGTTAAAGGTCAGTGGAGCTTTCCAGTTTATCCATCAATCGCATGACGTCATAAGCAACTACGTGACGTGTATGATGACGTCATAATCAATGACGTCATGAATTATGTAGATAAGTACATCACGAACGTATAATTGGTGACTGACTAAGCGTTGTTGTACGAATTGTATGTCTTTACTATTTAATAAACATGCTGTTGAATATTTTGAAACTAATTTGACTGGGCAATGACAGCAACAGCACCAAGTCAAATTAGTTTCAAAATGTTCAACAGCTTACCTGTATTTTTCTGGAAATTGATAGTTACAGAGTTCAGGGATCGATCGATCCCAACACGAGCGAGGTGTGTGTGGAGCTTAGCTAGAGATGGGCGGGGCATACCTAAAACTGGAAAGGTCCATTTTATGTGATTTAAAATGATGTTGGGTGCCACGGCATGATTCTAAGACAATAGCGGGATCTATTGCGAGCTATTCTCCGCCCATTTCTAGCTAAGCCCGCCCACTTTGTACACGTGTTTGTTTCAATTTTAACACTGCACCCAGAATTTGCAGAATCCCAATTTCAAAGTAACTAATACCAGTAAACTTTTGACTATTTCAAAACTATGTTAACTAGAGGATCTTGCTGCGTATGTAAAATTAGTTTCAAACTATTCAACAGAATATTTATTAAATTGTAATTTCACCAAAGACATACATTTCAGATACTTTCGTGATTGACTATTGTCACTATCATGACGGATCTACATGATTTTTATAGTACCGTCAATAAACAAGTGACATGTTTCACTATTACATCATATATTTGAGTAACAGATCACATCCCTCCATTGACCCAAGGCAAGTGTCAGGTGTAGACAGGTTTGACTAATATATTGTTAATTAAATTATCTTATATAAAGATTTGTTGTCGTGATTTGTTATGTTTTTAAAAGTATTAATAATGTATGTTAAGTCTCGATTTGTTCTGGCCAATGATCTTTCAAAATGTGATTCAGTCATATCATGTTCTATTGGCAAAAATAGTTCTGACCCAGTCTTACCCAGTTTTTGTTGGAGAAAAACACGGTTCCTTTAACCATTTAACACTCATATTAGCCAAAATGGCTTCTGCAGTGGTCGTGAAAAATGTCCATTTGCAGACCAAGAGAAGACTATTTTTGAAAATTTACCACTGGAATAACTGGCTCGATAACCGAGCCAGTCATTCCAGTGGCAAATTTTCAAAAAATAGTCTTCTCTTGGTCTTGAAATTTTCTGGAATAAATTCGAGGGTTAAAGGGTTAAACGTCTTCAAAAGGTGCTGGTTAGAAACATATGTTTAATGAGTGATATGTCCACATACATATAAATAAACTGATTGTTTCACTGTGACATAATTTCGGAATTGCAAGCGAGTTTTAATTTAATATGAAATGTACCAATAAAGTTTTGCCGATATAATTTTGAACTCCTTGGCCGAAATTCAATAAGAAAGTTTAAACCCGGTTTAACTTAAACCGAGTAACAAATCGCAAAGTAATTGCAAGGATAGTATTATAGATCGGGCAATAGCCGCCCAGTTGTATTGGTTGAGACCCAGACCACGCACCCTTCAAGGGAAGGGGGCATAAATACCAAAGTATGGACATCCTTCGGAAGCGGGGTGGTCTCCTTGATGCTCCGCCCACTTAGAAAGAATGCCCATATTTTGGCATTTAGGCCACACCTCTTGCACGGGCGGGCCATGACTTAGCTCTCTACCAGTGAAGAGGGGGTGGGGGTGGGTGGGGCTCTAAATCTATCTATACAACTAGCCTTGCAATTACTTTATGATTTGTTACCCGGTTTAGGCTAAACCTGGTTTAAACCTCCTTATTGAATTCCAGCCCTTAAGTTTATATTTATCAACTGGCTGACTGCTGCAAGCCAGCATAAAATAATTTCAATGGGACATAACTCTAGAACTACTGAATATGTTGAAAACAATTTGACTGAAAGTTGTTGGTGGCTAAGTCACCAACAACTTTCAGTCAAATTGCTTTCAAAATATTCAACATATCCAGAGTTAAAGCCCATGGAAGATATAGTCTGCAGCAATTCAGCCGGCAGACAGTTAAACGATGTTGATAATTTTCATATTCAAGAGCACTCATTCTGTCCAATACCGTGGGTTAATAGAGGGGTGGGGGGCATTTCTAGCAATTTCCCACCCATTTCTAGCTATGCCCCGCCCATTTCTAGCTATGTCCCGCCCATTTCTATCTATGCCCTGCCCATTTGTAGCTATGCCCCGCCAATTTGTAGCTAACCTCTCCTCACTTTTAAGCTTATTGAAATAGATTTGAAGCTTTGAAACCTAACTTCCCAGAATATAAATTGCAAATGAGCTGCAAATGTAAGTCGATGAAAATTTTTGAAACGAATCTGATTTGAGATTGTTGCTAACTATGGTACCAACAACTCCCATTCAAATTACTTTCAGAATATTTATAATAATATATGTGAAAAAATCTGTTTTTATGTTTATGTAAATTGAATACTCGCCATTCTGACATAGAACATATAATATACAAATTATATTAAGCATGTGGTCATGGGACAGAACTATAAACAAATCATAAATTATCTAATTGTAATATTTTTATATAGAAATATATTCTTTAATATTTTATCCCTTAAACATATCATATTTAACTCTTTGAACTTGAGAAACCTAATTTAAAAACTCATTTTCCATTTAATATGTATTCTTTAAGGTATTTTAAGACTAATTTGACTGGAGGGTTATTGTCAAATTTGTTTCAAACTATTCAGCAGCTTACCTGTAAACGTACAGGGATTCTGGGAGTTTAGGCGTCAATTGGTTAACAGGATCGTCTAATAACAGACTGTATGTTAATCTATGTTATAGCCATGTTCTGGGCAATACACCTTACCGACATTGACGTCATTACACCAGGATTCCCTTGAAAACGCCCAGAGCACAACTGCTGGCTGGTAAAAACGACAACAGGCGTTGAGTTACTATTGCACTAACATACACCACAACTTGAACCGTTCCTATGATAAACTAAAATCACTATTATTTAAGTCATATATCATTGGAAAGTGCATTCAACTGCCGAAACATTAATGCATTAATTTTTATTGTTTTGTCAAAATTTTACTGAGTTATTTGCGTATTTAAAATACACCATTATACCTAGATTCATTACATCAACTGGACAATAGGGGCTATTTTAAAATTACAATCAAATGCATTAAATTTTACAAATCTATAAAAACTAATAGAAAATCGGCGTAGCTTTCCAATGACGTATGTCTTCAATAATATTATGAACTTAATTCTTCGTATAAACCAGTTAAATTGTATTGTATCTGATTCTAATAGTAAAGTAATGCTGTTTGCGCGCCACCTATCATGATACCGGTCAGAAGTGGTATGCGCGATGCATTCTAGGAAGGTATTTTCCCAAAATAAGCTAATGTGGGAAAGGTCTATTCGTATATATCATTTTCTCTACTTAGAAATATATTTAAAGTATTATATAATATTAAGATTCAGTACTAACCACCTAATCATAACTGGTAACGGTTTAACAAGTATTTGATTGAGTATTTTGAAACTAATTCAACTGGCTGACTGTCGACTAATTGAATGCGTTTTAAACTATTCAATTAAATTATATATTTATTAGTTTCAAAATGTCCAATAGAATGTTGTTGCCTGGCATAACAACATCGGCCAGTCAAATTAGATTCAATGTATTCTACATCTTACCTCAGGGATGAAAATGTTGAAACCTTTTCAACTGCAATAGGACTTGGCTTTGCTTGAGTTTCTGGAAGTGCGAATGGCTGTCTGCTTTGAAAAGTAATGTTTTGTTGAAATCTAGTTCTAAGGTGTTGATAAGTAGTGTTTTCTGGAATACAGAACTACACCCCCTCCCCTGCACCCCTCCCCCACCCCCTCACAAGTTACCACATCAACTCTAGAATTAAACTACTAAATAATCTTAACTAGCGAATAGATCAAAGCATGACGTCAGCACATATCTAGTAACTTTCTGTTTAACTGTCTGCTTGCTGGATTTCTGCAGACTACATTTTCCATGGGGTTTAACTCTGGATATGCTGAATATTTTGAAAACAATTTGACTGAAAGTTGTTGGTGGCTCAGCCACCAACAACTTTCAGTCAAATCCTTTTCAAACTATTCAACATATCCAGAGTTAAACCCCATTGACGTTATTGTCTTGTGGCTTGCAGCAGTCAGACAGTTAAATAATACTTGTTGATCACGATATTTATTTATTTATTTATTCTAATACTCCGCATGGTATCATTATTATTATTATTATTATTATTATTATTATTATTATTATTATTATTATTATTATTATTATTATTTATTATAACTACTGGTCAATACCGAATTGTTTCTAATCAATCTTAAAATTATCATATCATAAAATCATAAGTTTTAAATTCACAATGTACCCAATCATCACACTAGCATAGAGATATAACGCTGTAATAGTGACTATGTGAACTTGCAGTGATGAATTACATTTTTTAGACTATGCAATAATAAAATGTGTATTTGCGTGCATATGCACAAAACTACCACATAATCTGTGTGTTTATTAACTTTGTATAAAATGCACACGTTCCGGCCATTCTTGTTCACTCACCAGCTTACGCGAGAAACAATCTAAAAACAGAGGCGTGGCTTCTTCGAGAATATACTCTTATCATCTCGTATTAAAGGAGATCTCGCGAGATACAGATACGAATGACACGAGAGGATGCCAGTTTCTGGTCGTGACTACATTGAACAAGTAATTGGAGGATTCAAATTTATCCATCAATCATATGATGTCATAATCAACTACGTGACGTGTATGGGGACGGCATAATCAATTACGACATGAATGACGTAGCTAAGCTCGTCACGAACGGTATACTTGATATTGCCTTCGTGCGCCATTGACCAATGGAGTATTCCAATTTCTCAGTCATATGGCATCATAATCAACTACGTGGCGTGTAGAATGACGTCATAATCAAGTACGTAATGAATGACGTAGCTAAGCTCGTCACGAACGGTTAATTGATGACGGACTAAGCGTTGTTTGTACGAAGTGTATGTCTTTGCTATTTAATAAACATGTTGTTGAATATCTTGAAACTAATTTGACTAACAGCACCCAGTCAAATTAGTTTCAAAATAATCAACAGCTTACATGTATCGTTTTCTGGAAATTGATAGTCGAGGAGTACATGGATCGATCGATCCCAACATGGGTGAATCGTAGGTGGAGCTTAGCTAGGCAGGACATATCTAAAACTGGATTCCTTTGTCACGATCACTGGGAGAAGTACCATTGGAAGATTAGCTATATTGGCAGATATCAAGCTTAGAGTACGAGTTAGCCCCTCACGTGTCAAAGCGCTCAAAATACTACTTGATATATCCATTAAACATTTTGATGGTCCATATTTTTCAAGATATTTTATTTTTAGAAGAGTATTTTTGTAAATTTACCACTGAATTTTCCCCGGCTTGACCATTAAGTGGTTAATGGTATAGGACATTACATGTTTTACTTATCCAGTGTCTATCTACAGACCGAGAGAGGAGTATTTTAGAAAATTTTATCACTAGAATGACAAAAACGCTATTCTCTAGGCCTTTCAAACTGCCATGTCTGAAGACCACTGCAAAGTTGGTTTTGGGTCAGTTTGATCATTAAAGGGTTACGTTGACACAAGAGGGGTTAAAACGTGCCGTCTGTAAAGCTTGATACTCCTATCGTTTCGCCAAATGAGGATGCCCCTCAGGTTGGTAGATTCAGAACACAGTCCAAACAACATTGTTTGTGCTCTAAATCTAAACGTTAATCTGGACAAAATATCTCAATAGTATCTCAATGGTATTATCGAGGTTCTGTTTTATAGCAAGCACCCACTCTCGATTTCCAACTCTAGTAAACCGAGTTCTTATGGGGGTTTTCTCCTTTCCCACAGTTCATTCACGTACACTATAACTACACGCTTTAATGATATCCACGAACTGATAATTAAGTTTTATAAAATATTGTGTCCATTTTGGAATTGGGACCAATAGCTCATCTGCTATTAAAAATTTTTATTTGAGACTATTTTTATATAAGAGCTTAGTTAAATTCCTTAACACCACCACACCCCGCCCTAAAACATATACTGGGAGACGGTATACCCCATCCTGAGTCAATAATTGGATTAATATTTGAATACGTCTTACATTTGGCAGGCATCTTTGATTTCGCCACCTGTTAGATTTCGCCCAGATTTTCACGAGGCTCAGCCCACTCATCGTGGAGAATACCGTTTGACGATGTCAAATCCTCCTTCAAAAATCTGTCTGTAACAGTTTCCTTTACTTCCTTGCTCGAGTGACCACATAATATAGTTATGTTCATTCCCCTATTCTTATGTTCACCCGCCTCTGGAACGGGTTTAATACATATGCGAGCCACAGCAGCAGCTGCAGAAGCCGCAGCAGCCGCAGCGACCTACCAAACATTAAAACACCAAAATTGTGAACTGGTGGACAAAATAAGCCTACTGGTGTTCCAGATGAGCGACAGAGGCTTTTGTACCCCTTGTCATCGCTCAGAATAAAGCTAATGCATCGCATCACGCAGATTTAAGTCCGCTTTGAAAGGTATGCTATAATATTTCACTGACATCTTCGTCTGTCTGTCAATGTTAGACACTTAACAGTATCAGTCAATGATCCCACTGAGTGGGCACAGTGCGCGCATAGCCTGACACCAGCTGAGAACAGTCTATTTACCGATAATATTCAGGAAGATGCGGTTAACATTTAATTTAGTTTTAATGGTCTTTGTCGCTTTGAGCTCCGGTGCGGCGAAGCGACCTTTGACACCGTGTTGTCCTGTACGGCGCGTGCCAGGGCGGGCAGGTGCGTCGCGCGTGGCACTACACGAACGTCGAGTCCGCGACAGACATTACCGCCTGATATCGCGTGACGAGCTGTAGGAGATGCAGATATTTGACATGTTTGAACGAACGTGCACAGAATCACCCGCCGTTTTTAAACCTGTCCTCCATTGACCGCTTGCTGTGAAACAAAAGCCTGACAGCGATATTTCTGAATATGAAAAGGTTAGCTATGAAACAGATTAGACAACCACTTTCTGTCTGAATTAACTCAGCCCCAAATCACTTCACTAATTCAGTCAAATTAATTTCAAAACAGTCTATATTACACACTATCGTCTGCAACAAATATAATGAAAAAGTTTCTATATGTTACATATTTTCCTATATTGTTTCTTAACGTTTTATATTCTTTATGTATTAGAAAACAAAATCTGATTTGGTTCCAGTTTGCATCAATGGACCTTTCAAGTTTCCAGTTTATCCATCCATCATATTACGTCATAATCAATAACGTAACGTGTAGGATAACGTCATAACCAATGAGTATATTTTTATGCATAGTTTTCTAGAAATTGATAGTTAGGGAGTTCATGGATCGATCGATCCCAATACGGGCTATGTGTGGGTGGAGCTTAAGCTAAAGATGGGCGGGGCATCGCTAAAATTGATTTTTTTTCCATTATGGCTATCATCTGGAATTTCAAAATAACCAGCTGGCGTTATTCCTGATTAACTCTAAGTAAGAACATGGCCGTAGAAACTGGATTTTAGGCTTTATTTCTACATTGTTTGGGTCTATCCGGTATTTAGATCAAATTTGTGTTGTCGCGATTGGTAGACACATAATTTTTGTAGGGCCAAACTGTTAATTAATTTTTTTTCGTTCATCGTTGCCATTGCTATTGGTTACGAGTGTGTTATTCAACCTATTCTGCCGCTATGTCCATGCCACATCTCTGATAACGCACCTTACTGGCCCGATATTGAAAGCATCGGCACAGTATCGGCCCAGCATCCGCCTAGTAAGCTGCGTTATCTGGGATATTATAACTTAATTTGAATTTAACAATACCTCCGGTTTTCAACCAAATGAGGTTAAACTCAGTACCCATCTGTACCATGCCATCAACGATCAAGTATGTGCGTGGACTACTAATATCAAGTGTCTATTGATCCACTTCTAGCTATGCTCCGCCCATTTCTAGCTATTCCCCGCCAATTTCTAGCTATGCCCGCCCATTTCCAGCTATGCCTCGCACATTTCTAGATAAGCTCCGCCCATGTTCTGTGCGTGTTGGGATCGATTTATATATTCTGAATACTGAATCCTCAGAATCCCATTTTCAAGGGAGCTATACAGGTAGGCGCTTGATTGGATATGGCAGCAACAGCACCCAGTCACATTTGTTTCAAAATATTTAACAGAAAGTTTATTGCGTATTAAATCCATCAAAGATATACAATTAGTACACTGGACAGACTTCATTGTGCATGACGGAGATAGGTACGTCATCCATTATTCATTTTGATTGCGACGTCAGGCTATGTTATGTAATTCATTATGCCGTCATATGCTCGAGTGACAGATCGGATCCATTGACTTGCGTGAAGTTATATGTTGAAATCACATCAGCAAATATCTTTATGACAAACAGTTAGCTGACTGTAATGTTATGTCGCAGTAGCACATGGCTTGATGTCCACACTTATCAGTGTCTAGAATCATACTGGCCCCGGCACATGTTGCGCAACATGTTCCTAGAAACGTGACCAGACCCCACACACTCATGCAACATGTGCCAGCAACCAATGAAACATGTGCCAGCAACCAATGAAACATGTGCCAGCAACCAATGAAACATGTGCCAGCAACCAGGCGGGTATCCTGCGGATATTTCCATTGCCATTTCCCAACATGTCCTCGCCTTAGCGAGATGAAGAGGCAGAGGAACTAATAGCCTATCATATGCAGTGGCTTTAATTGCGGTTATCATCATGCGTAGACGTCGCAATATGAGTGTCTGGATAAGAGAGGTGAATCGGAAAAAACCCCCAGTAGTTCATCTGTTGATCGCTTTGTTCACTCGAGAGCCATCTTTTAAATCACCTAAATAAAATATGAATTCATATATTGCCTTCATCGTTCGTAGTAGGCCTATAACCTAACAGACCTTTTGACTCACAAAATCGCTGCAATCCTATTAGTCCACACCCCGATATGAAACCAGACACCATGCAACATGTTGCATGAAAATAGAACCGGTCGTATTTCTTGAAACTTGTTGCAAAACGCATGCAACATGACATATTTTGCCATACCGGCACTCATGCAACGTGTTGCGCATTTGGTGTGGCCGGCTTAATAATTAGACAGGTGGTTATACGGGACTTTTTCAGCGACGGCGTCGTCGTCGTCAATAATGTTCAGCTTATATTTCAGGAATGGTTAAACCTGATGAGAGAATAACACTTTTAACACGGTAAAAATTCTTGGATGAGGAAGATAACTATTCCATAATCAGATAGCTCAGTATCAACTCCAGGTTAATTCAGGTGATTACATTTTCGAAACAGTTCCAAAAGCGTGTAATCTTGAGAGCCACGGAGTAGTAGTGATACCACCTCCCTCAACTGGCCGCCGTTCGGTGATCCGTGGCCATGGAAGGCCATGGCGAATATAAAACTCCCGTGCAGACCACACTGTCTGGGAGCACCTCCTCAGGATACCGGCCAGTGCTCTCTCTCTCTCTCTCTCTCTCTCTCTCTCTCTCTCTCTCTCTCTCTCTCTCTCTCTCTCTCTCTCTCTCTATTCTGACAGGTATCCTGAGGAGGTTTTTCTATCTGTGGGCCACTTTTCTACCTATCCGACCTATCCTACCTATGTACCTATCCTACCTATCCTACCCCACCTATCTCCTACCCCACCCTGTTACTATTCCAGCTGGCTGGTGTGTGTCTGTGGTGCTTTGACCCTGCACTGGAGCGTGTTGCGGTGGGTCTTTATCTAACCTGGTCATATTACCCCGGCCCTAGTGTCTTACCTAGTTTCGAAATTTCAGGTAAGTTCTAGCGAGATCTTTTGAGCGGATTTGAACCCCAGTCTGCAGCCTGGGAATCCTATGCAATTCAATACTCTATTGATTGACCCACCGCAACACCACTAAAATCTCGCCTCTTAGTAATCTTATCTCTGAGCGTGAGTTGTAAAATTGCTGTTACTACGTTATCTCGAAGTGACGTCAAGATCTAGAGGGACTGATAAGCACAGCAATACAGCAACAAGAACACATAACTTATCAGCTATAATTACTAATGCATACATGCCCGAGGTAGTTAATGCTGGGGGTGGGGTGGGGGTGGGGATCCTTGTTTTGTGTTTATTAGCAAACTTAAAATCACAGGTTCAAATCTCACTATTAGCATTTGTGGCTAACTCGGCCATTTCGGTCCGATTTTAAAATGGTAAACGAGAATGAAGTGATTTCTCGGTACAATATAAGCATACACTCTCTCACAATACTGACACATGGATCTGACATGTGCGCATGCATGCTACACGTTCTTACGGACATAGCCATACGTCTCTCATAGGGCTTTATACATGCGCGCGTAATGTCCTATCCAGGGGGCATGCATGTGTACTGCCCATTTAGAGACAGGCACCCACAAGGATATACACCCCCACAGGTACTGATCGCCAGCACCACACATAATAGGGTCTGAACGCCCATCTAGAGACAGGCATCCACAGGGATATGCACCACCTACTGGTACTGATCGCCACACATAATAGGGTCTGAACACCCAGACAGGCATCCACAGGGTTATACACCACCCACGGTACTGATTGAAACACATAATAGGGTCTGAACACCCATTTAGAGACAGGCATCCACAGGGATATACACCACCCGTAATAGGGTCTGAACGCCAGACAGGCATCCACCCACAGGTACTGATCGCCACACATAATAGAGTCTGAATGCCCATTTAGAGACAGGCATCCACCCACAGGTACTGATCGCCAGCACCACACATAATAGGTCTGAATGCCTAGACAGGCATCCACAGGTACTGATCGCCACACAGAATAGGGTCTGAACGCCCATTTAGAGACAGGCATCCACAGGGATATACACCATGAGTACTGTTGCACAGATTCGCCAAGAAAGCCGACCTGCTCCAGATGATTGACCAGATTCATGCCGAGGAGTGGCAGAAGCGACTTACCCGAGCAATGAATATGGGAAGGTTTCGAGCACTTACTGAGGATCCTTGGAATCCCCACAAGAAAGCGCAGCGAATACGTGAGTTTAGTCAGTTGGACGAGGAGGTGACTGCTAGCTTGCGAGCCAAGGCTGCAGTGAGGCAGATGGAGGCCCATTCACTGGAGTGCTTAACTCTCCAACGCAGGGGGCCCCCGCACCCTATGCAGGCATTCACAGGGATATACACCATGAGTACTGTTGCACAGCTTCACGCTATTGCAAAGCAATTCGGCCTTAGAGTTTGATCAGACAGGTCTGTGCCGAGGAGTGGCAGAAGCGACTCTCCTGAGCAATGAATACGTGAAGGTTTCCAACGCTTAGCAAAGAGGATCCTTGGAATCCCCACAAGAAAGTGCAGCGGATACGTGATCGTCGTTAGTTGGACGAGGAGGTGACTGCTAGCTTGCGAGCCAAGACTGTAGCGAGGTGGATGGAGGCACATCCACTGGAGCGCTTAACTCTCAAACACAGGATTGTTAAGCAATGCCGAGGTCTGAGCCCAGCTCAGAGCATAAGGGGGCCTAGGTCTGAACCCTTATCCCGGAGCATGAGACAAGAAAGCGAACACATTCTCGACCAGCGTCTCGGCAAAAGGGAGACAGAGGAGAGCAGACGCCGGTCAGTATGCTGGACATTCTTCAGAGGTCTAGAAGGAGACCTCACAGGCCAGATCATGCAAAAGATCCTGCAGACTGTCCAGAACGCCTTCTACCTCCGCTACATCCATACCTATCACATCCGTCACATCGAAGACAGTAGGGCGATGCTCTTCCACAAGAATGCTCCAGGGAGCCCATGGCTGAACACGATAGGAGCAGCTCAGGACTGGGTGGCAGCAAGAGAGCAACCCGCCTCGACACAGACAATATCGATCGACCCAACACCAAGTGGGCTTTCGTTCGATCAATCAACGTTGATGTCAGGGCTGTCATCGACCGCCAACCTCTGCTTGGGACAGGCCCCCTCCCAGACTGGCTATGACAGAAGAAGAGTATGACTGCCCTCGACACCTACAGGGACAACATGTGTCTCTGGAGATGTCTAGCAGTCCACCGAGGAGCGAGAGCTGATAGAAGTGCAGCTCCTGCACGAGAGCTTGCCACACAGTTCTACGACAAGACAGTACCTGATGTCCGCAAGACCTCACTGGATCAGCTGGGCAATGTAGAGTTCGTCGCCAAGATCGGGATTTGCGTGTATGAACCAACTCAAGAGGGCACCTGGCACATGATCAGGCAAGCGGTTCACTACCGTGACACCATGACCATCAGACCACGCCTTCTACATCAAGAACATCTCCAAGTTGGCACATACACTAGTCTGCAGTCACTGTCAGCAGCGGTTTACACAGGCATGCAATCTTCAATGCCACGCTGATCACTGTACAGGTGGCAAAACAAAAATCGTGTGTCCTGGCGAGAAGGTTGAGGCACCACAGTCTGCGTATGAGAAAACCTTCTATCCATCCCAACCATCCAGTTCAGCGGCTACTCGTTGGATCGAGTATGAGTCGAGAAACAGAGGCGTACACATACACCATGTAGAGTGTGGGCATGGTTGCAAGTGTTGGATCGAGGGCACTCCCGTAGATGGTTATGATCCGACCACCAACACCGTTTACCAGTTCCATGGCTGTCACTGGCATGGGTGTCCACAACACCAGCGAGGTGAGGATGCCGAACAAAGATACCGCAAGACAGGCCTAAGAGAGGAGAAGCTGAGAGCCTCTGGATGCACGCTTGTGGTACAGTGGGAGTGCTGTATTAAATGCTGCCCAAGCATCTCTAAACGAGTTTGGACTGTCCCATACCCACACTTCATAGGTTACGACTTCGAAGCACTCCTAGATGGTATCAAGACTCATCCTACGGAGACTCTCATGATCGAGAGTACTCACATACCTATCTCTGTGTCAGTTGGCTGCTCCTTAGAGGGCGCCAGGAGTGAGCCCACTTACCTCTGCAATCCTGACCCCAAAGAACTGATCAGCGAGTTCATGCTGGAGATCCAATGGCGAGCATCTCTAATCTCGACAAGGGTTAGGGCACAGTACATACCTGGACAAGCTCCCAAAGCATCAGCAGCGACTGATCAACGAGTGGTGTGACCAAGTGCCTGTACTGGGGTTCAACTCTGGGCGGTATGACCTGAACCTCATCAAGAAGTACTTTGTCGATGAGCTGACTGACAGTACAGGTACAGTGAAAGTCGCCAAGAAGGCTAGTCAGACCATGTTCCTCATAACACCTGAGCTACGGTTTCTCGATGTGCTGAACTACCTCGGCCCAGGAGTTTCGTACGAGGTATGGGTCAAAGCTTACGGGTGTACACAGCAGAAGAGCTGGCTCCCGTATGAATGGTTTGACACACATGAGAAGCTCAACTATCCAGGGCTTCCTGACTACTCAGCATGGGCATCTAAGCTCAAGGGTGGCTACCTCTTGACACGAACAAAGTGGGAACAGTGTAACCAGACATTCAGCGAGCATGGAATGCAGACATTCGCCGACTGGCTGCGATACTACAACAACCTGGATGTCAGTCCATTCATCGAAGCCCTAGAGCGGATGCGGGAGTTCTACACAGAATGAGAAATAGACATCCTCAAAGACATGGTGTCCCTCCCAGGTGTGTCACTGCAGTACCTCCCACGTGGAACCGCTCAACACATGCCAGATGTTAGCCTCTATTCACTGGACAAGGAAGCCTATGAGATGCTGAAGGGTACTGTTGTTTGGCGGTCCCAGCATCGTGTTCACCAGATACCATGAGGTTGGTGTGACTCGAATCCGCCAGAGTGAGCGTGTCTGCTAACGTCTACTCGGCTATGACGCAAATGGTCTGTACCTGTCAATGATGGCCAAAGAGATGCCATGTGGCAAGGAGAAAGTGCGCCAATGGTCTGGTGCCAGTGGGGTAGCTAGCTTTAAGGAGGCTCTCCTAGCAGACGGCTGGTTTGGGTTTGCTGAGGTTGATATAGAGGTCCCCATGGCTCTGTGGGCAAAGGCCGGGGAAATGCCTCCCCTCTTCTATAACCGTAAGATCCCGGTAGAGGCAATCTCGTCTGAGATGCTGGCATATCTAGGGTGAACAGGAAGGAAGCGGCCCACCACCCAGAAGCTGGTCGGTGCCCTCTCTGTCAAGAAGCGGCTGCTGTACGCCCCGACCCTCAAGTGGTATATAACCCATGGCCTGGAGATCACTGTTGTATACCGCACCATAGACTATGAGGCCAAGCGCCCGTTCGAGTGGTTCATGGAGAATGTTATGGAGCCCACTGCTCCGGAGATGTAGATAAGAGCAAAGTGCTCTTGGCATATCTCTTCAAACTCCTCGGCAGCAGTGCCTACGGGAAGCTCATAGAGGCCCTAGAACGTTATAGCAACACCAGCTTTATGAAGGATGAACTCATGGTAGACAAGGCTCTGCATAGTGCATGGTTTGAAGATCTCGCGGAGATCGGTGAGTCATACGAGCTCCAGAGTCGCAAGCCGAGAATCACAATTCGAAGGCCCTTCCAGGTGGGGATAACAGTTTGTGAGCTCGCGAAGCTGCGAATGATGGAGTTCTACTATGACTTCCTCGATCGCTACATAGCTCATGACAGGTTTGAGTACTTGCAGATGGACACTGACTCCGCGTATATTGCTATAGCAAGCTCCAACCTCGACGACGTCATTCTCCCTGAGATGCGAGCTGAGTACCAGACTCATAAGCGGGACTGGCTAGCTTGAGACAAATGGTCTGGATGGACTCCGGGACTGTCCAAGCTCGAGTTCGAAGGCTCCTGTGGCATCGCTCTCTGCTCCAAATGCTACTACATGGAGAGCACAGCTGCAAGTAAGTGCTCGGCTAAGGGAATGTCAAAACGGCAGAATGAGGTCTCTTGGCAGAAGTTCTACAGCGCCCTACATAATGGCGTGGACAGAGCTAAAAACTGAGGCCTCCGCATGCGCAACCAGGGTATGGTGACGTATGCGCAGGACTCTCCGCTTACTATGATAAGCGCCATGTGCTGCCAGATGGGGTCCATACCGAGCCCATCGAGTATCATGTTAGCACCCTAGGGGGTGGTAGCTGTGTGTCTTCAGGGACTGGCTGAAACTCTTCTATGACAAATGGTCGCCTATGCACTCCGTGCTGGCGTGCCGGTTAGTACAGTGTAGGCTGCCCCTCCGCCTCCACATACCTGTCAAGCCTGTGAACATCTATCGACCAGTTAGGATCTGTTGCACGCCGTCGACCACCTTCCAGCTCACCAGGCTCATACAGGTACCGAACCAGAGCATCAGGTGGTAGGCACTCCTCCCTCTTGTTCGCTCCTCTAGAGCTGTGACCAGCAGAGTGTCTGATAGCCTCTACCAGCTTCTTCCCGATTAGCCTAGTAACCTCGGCATTGGATCTCTTCACCACAGCAGGCAGCCCTCTCACCCATACTTTAGAACGTTCACTCGGCGCGGCCATTTCCTGGGCATATTGTTGTAGAAACAGTCTCTCTGCCAGTGTCTGTTTCCACTGCTCAACGATAGCCTGGGCATGATGATGCCCTACCTCTCCTCGCCTAACTGCCACACCATGTTTCTGCATGAAGGCTGTAGCCTCCCCTCTGAACTCCTTACCCTCATCCACCTGTAACAATTCCGGCCACTGGAGGGGATTTTCCGAAGCCTCGTAGACACCCTGGGGTGCCTGGGCCACCTGGCCAGCTGACTTGTCTGTGAGCGGTACTGCTGCCTTGTATCGCTGGCGACATCGACGATGGTGAGGGCATACTTGTAGGTCTTACGACCAACCGAGTCATGTGGAAGGAATAGAACACCTGCTTGGTGAACTCGGTTCGGGACAGTTTCCTCGAAATGGGCATGCATGATGTGCCGTGGACGAGGTCTGTATATCTGCCACATAACCTGGTGGCTGAGCCACTGGCTAACTGTCTCCAATGTGAAGTTGTGGCTCTTGCGACGTGCAGCCTCGAGTAGTTGAGGGGGATCATGGTAATATCCACCAGGCTGATAGTAGAGTCCCTCAAGAAAGATGGTTGATAAACTCCCCGGATTTCATCACTGACGTCCACTCCCGTCCTGTCACGCACAGCCTGGGTGAACTCTAAACAGATGAACAGACAGCCATCATTCATTCGACCATCACTGAAGGCCTCCTCAAACACCTCCATACACTGGCTTCTAATCTCTGCTTGATCCTCTCTGAACAGTAGTTTATCGACCAACCCTCGGAAGTTAAGGGACTTGACCAGGTCGTACAGAGACGCCATCCGTATATAGTATGGCTTAAATGTTCGGCGGCCCAGATGTCCACGAGTGCCATGGCAACATACAGTAGCCAAGGGCCTATGACTCTGAAGAACGTACCTACTCCTGAGGCGATGGCTGGTATGGCTTCAGAAATCTTCTCCACCCCATGGAGAGCATTGTTGGCGATCTTGCGACCGTCTCGCCAGCCTCCGTTTTGAACAGAGCGATCAGAGCCCCAACTGCTGCCAGCGGACCGATAGAACCTTTTACGTAAGATAGATTCCTTTCGCTCTGTGTACTAGCTTGCGGGATTCAAGCTCTACATCATCATACTCACCCGTGGTCTCCGCTACATCATTGTCGTCTGCATCATAATCATCCTCCTCATCATAGTCCTCCTCATAGTCCTCGTCATCTATATCCTCGACCTTATCAGACTCTGGTTCATACATCGTTCTGGGGATCCGTCGCTGGGGCAGTTATATAGTAGCTTTAAACTGTAGTCTATAGCATGGCCTCCGCAATCTTGAATGCGGGCATGTTTGCTGCAGCGGTGACGACGGGAGTCGTGCTCTACGCACGCTCAAGCTGAATACCTGATGTGTCGACACGCATACCATAGCATAGCCAAAGTAAAGTACTCTCACACTAATGAGCGAGTCCCAGCTATGAGGTTTCCGATGTTGAAGCTGAGCCAGTAGCCCTGATTAGGTGGGATGTCCCTGCCCCCGAGGTGGTGACGGCCCTTGAGTGCCGACTCGAGGTCGTCGCTTCCACTGGTTAGGCACAGATGTGCATATGATTTAGTTTTATGTCTGTAGAGTTGGCAATCAGCCAGCTCGCATACCTCACCAAGAACATTGGTCCCAGCAATCAAAAGCTTGAAGTCATCTAGCTTATCCACCTGCTGGATTGCTCCTCCCTTCTGAACCAGGACCACAACAGCGACACAGTCACATGCACCACGATGCAATGTCAGCTCTACCCGTTGGTTAGCTGTGGCTTGGACATGATGGTGTTCTCGCTCCACATGCACGATCCCCTGGTTGGAACCCGTTTGCTTCAGCTCCTTGCCATTCTCGTCATGCCAGACATGAAGTCTTGGAGCATTCATCGTCGCATCTGCGAGATGCTCAGTGTACACCAGGAGGAACAGCCTATCCTACATGGCGGCCGGATTCACGTGTGTGTTCTCGGGGAGGATTAAGAGTGGAACTGCCACAGGCTTGTCGACTTCTGCCCGTAGTTCGAATTCCATGAACCCCTCATTGCACCCCACAGTGTAGTACCCCTTCGCATAGAATGTTGGACCACGAGCCAGCGGACCTAGGACTCGGTACTCATCGTTTACTTAGGTGGTGTCCACGGTGCTGTTGCTCTGCTTGATCTGCCCCCTGTTCAGAACCTGCAGGAGCTCTACCGTCTGTTCTATTATGCTTTGAAGCTTGAACTCGAGTGTCATGCTCTTGATCTCGTGGATCTGTGCCAAGATTGCAAAGTCAATGTACTTCCCGGCAGCGGACAATGGGTTCTCATCGTGTATACTGGGTCGAATGACCGTCAGGCAGTCCTTCCGAGGATCAGTGCGGTGTGATGTCGCTGGTTCAATGGCCCCATCTGGATGTTGCACATACTGCAGCATGTTTAAGGTCTGGGTATATAGAGGGGTTAAATGACTGCTATGTTTTGTAAAGTTCTCCAGCAGATTGTCTATAGGCAGCAGGACAAGTCAGCACGACAGTCAGCACGGCAGCCACAGCGTGCACTGTCCCACTGTGACAGGGTCTGAGGACTGCTTCATGACATCAACATTATCTGCGAGCAAGCCACGGTCACACCTCTGTCTGATGCAGAGATACTGGCCACCATAGAGGCAGGAGCGCCAGTTCGTAGTACAAAAGAACTCCTGACTTGGATACTCTACCAGAAGTTTGACAGCACCCAGGGCAGGGCACCCAACCTACCTCCTGTGGCCCAAACCAACAGTCCTGTTATTCTAGCTCTCCAAAGGGCGAGGGTCGAACCCAAAGATCTACTAACAGTTGGGAAGTGGGCTGCTGTATTTAGCCTCCTTAGCCAGGAAAAGCGAGGTATAATGGATAGCCTCCAGTCTGGAGCAAATATCTACTTCAGGGAGGAGGGCAGTGCCACTGTAGTGGAGAGCCATGACACCGGTTATGCAGAAGGTACTCAGGGGGGGGGGGGCTCACTGTTTGCCGCAAGGACGCTGTTGAGCACATCTTCAATGCAAGAAGGCGCAGTTGATTGGACAGTAATCTGCCCGCATTTCTGAAATTCCCAGATAACTACCAGGACTACCTCATCAAATCCACTCGCAAGTCAGATGCTAGTCACGCATGGAAAAAATTGGATCTTCCGTGAGAAGTTCCAGAAGAAGAGAGTCCTAGACTCTGACCCTCAGTGGGTAGAGTTTAAGCGACAGGCTTCTGACGAAACTGACGAAGTTCCTCAAGCTTCTGACGAAGGTCCTCAAGCTTCTGACGAATGTCCTCAAGCATCTGACGAAGTAGCGGAGACCGCCGACGAAGTTCCTCAGCCCTCTGATGAATGAAAAAAAGGTTGCGGCAGCTGCGACAGTCTGTCAGTGATGACACGTAGAGCAAGCTAGTTTCCTGGCTGGATTCAGCTTGTAGGTGAAGCTATGTGCCTTTTCCAGAGATGGCTTGAAGTGTGACAGCTCACCTGTCTCCTTGTTGCCGAAGATGAAGCGGTATAGCTCAGCTGCCCTCTGTACACCTGCGATAAAGTCCCCTTTGGTCTCCTTGAGGGTTAGGCTGTCGTATATGGTCTCGAGCAGGGCACGACCACACTTGGAGCTGAAGCATAGCACCCAGGCTTTGTGGCGGATGTCCGGTGACATCTCGCGGGTGTACTTCTGAAAGAGGATGAAGACAGTTATCTTTGTGTGCCAGATGCGCCTGGTGATGTTGCTGAGGTAGGTGACTGTCTTCTGGTTGCGCGGGTCTCCCTTCTCATCGAAGTCTAGGAAGGAGATAGTGGCAACAGTGTCCTCTGAACCGAGGCGTGCCTCGCCCAAATGAGCAAGATCGCCTAGCTCTTTGCTTTCTATGTCTGTGTGTGACAGAGTCATAGTACTATATACAAACCTACTAGTCATATCTCCAGTGAAATAGCTGGGCATAGGAGGACCACTCAGGCTCTGCCATACTACAAGCTGAAAAAAGGATGTGCTGCCGAACCCTCCAGCCCGTGGATGTGCATATTGGCACTGGGTATAGGGGCTGTAGGGCATGCCAAGCTGGTTCAGTGTCTCACCGTGGTCCCCACTGCTACTGTAGAGAGTCAGGATAGTCTTATAGCTGATTTGCTAGTGGCGAAGTAGGCTGATCCCGAGTGCCATGATAGCTAGGCCTACACCACACATAGAGCTACCACGGGAAGCGGTGTCATGTCGACTGGCTGCAGTGTCAGGGCGCCTGGAGCTGCCGTGTCGACTGGCTGCAGTGGCAGGGTCGGAACGAGGTGCATTGATGGCAGTGTTGATGCCGAAGTGGACACCGGGGGAACTCCCCTCAACTGTCATGTTGTTATAGCCCCTGACTTGGTGGTCCTCGATGTTCACGATCATGTTGCTCGGAATCAACAGTAGGTATGGCGAAATAGCAAAGCCAAGTTTGCGACGGGCCTTCTGCAACCCCGGCTGGAACTTAGCAATAAGATACTGGTCGTCTGCCACGATGATCATGTCCTCAACGAGACTGATAAACATGGCCGGGACCTCTGCTCCACTGACACCATCTATGGAATGCTGCAGCTGGGTCTGTGCCATAAGGAGGCAGTAGCACAGTGCTTCCAGGGACTGGTTGATCCGAACGATCCCTGCTGGATAGTCCTGCCGCAAGCCAGTGATGTGCATATTTTGCACCAGCACCCCAGGGTCAGAGTCTGGATCGAACGAGAATGTCGCTGTCTTCCGATGGCCTACTTGTCGAGGGGGGGGGGGGGGGGGTTTCAATAGGGGAATCCTAAGTAGTCATGTCTCGGGCCACCGTATATAACCCTTAGACCGTTGTTGACACCACCATGCCACTGATAGTCTGGGTGAGCGCTGAACTCTCTCTGTAGTCTGCTGGCTGCTGAGACGCTATGACTGTTGAGTTGTGTCACGCCACCCAGTGGGGTGGCGACGATGGCGCCCACCCCTGTAGCGAGAGTGGCCACAGCTGCCACCCCAGCACTGGCTCCAATCACACCCGCAGCACTGGTTGTACATGCGAGGACATTGTAGGCTGTCTTATATCGCCTGCACGTTCTGCTGTACCTTTCTGCCTCATGGTCGAGATTCTGTCTGATGGTATCTATCTGCTAGAGTCGCCAGCCATGGATGGTACCGCCCTCGTCAGCCATCAGGGAGGGGTATATTTCTGGTTGCTTCCGCCACTCTGATTTTGCCATAGTATACCTGGAGATTAAACCTGCATCACCTGCAGAATCTGCTCATGAGTCCTAGAAGGGTACATTTTGGAGGGCCTGGCGAACCATGCCAGCGTGCTGGTGTCGAGACAGATGTGTCTTAGACAGAGGTCATCCAGCACTATGTCGGGTGCCAGTAGCTTTCTGAGACGTGACATCTGGAACTTCACCTTATGACCAAGATAGTAGGTCCGCCGCTGGATGGCTTTCTTGGTCTTACACTTCTGCGCCATCTCCTCTTCCCACTGTATGACATCTGGCTCATCCTCGTCTGCAAAGACACCTGTCCGTGGTCTCCGCTACATCTCCGCTACATCTGGCTCATCGTCGTATGTGAAGACATCGTCCGCCTACTCTCTGGCTCATCCTCGTCTGTGGTCTCCGCTGCATCGTCCGCGGTCTCGGCTTCATCTGGCTCATCATCCCACTTACTCTCTCCAGGAGGGCCTGTCATTTTCAGGATTCTTCACTCTTCCTTGCAATGCTCATGTTCTGTTGATACCAGCTCTCCCACTGTAGTCGCTCTCCTTCTCGTTGACAGATCTGTTGTGCGAGCATCTGTGAAAAGGTCATGAAGGGGCAACCCTGTAGCGGGCTCTTCATCATCTCGGCAAAAGTCAGATATTCCTGATGTGATATCATGTCAGGTCAATGAGTACTAAGAGGGTAAACTCTAAATGGGCATCCGATACCCCATCCGTGCTGGCATATATGTTAATGGAGGGCTGTCTAACAGGTGATTTACAGGTGTGAACAGGCTAGGACTGATAGCTTTCCATAGGTTGCTGTTGGCACCTGGGAGATACTCTATCATGTCCCAGCCGACTTCTACCAGTGAGCTGCTGTGTGCACTGCCCGGAGGTTGATGTAGCACATCGGCGTGTATGTATGTTGTGCCCCGCTGACCCATTCTACACGGTACTGTACCACCCGTCTCCCCTCTAGAGAGGGTGAGATTACGTTCTCACCACTGGACAGCAGCAGTCGAACAATCGGCATGGTTATATCTCCTGTTTAAACCCCTTCAATAGCATGCTATGGAACCCATATTTGCTCACTCGACTGGTCTTGCTGACCTGGCAGATGTGTACGAAGTTGATGCTGCCAAGGTAGAAGAGAGCGATGGCAAGTCATTCGCCCTACAGTACGAAGCAAACTCAAAGGCATTCTCCATCCACCCCATTGGTGGTGATGGGGTGGAGCTGCTCACAGACCTCAAGGATGTGTTGAAGGAGCGCCTGGGTCAATAGCTCACAAATGACTCATATAGTCCTAGAGCTATATTTCTTAGCCGGCGGCAGAGTGGAGCAGCTAGCCCCTGCCCCTGAGGGGATGAAGATCACTATCGATCCGGATGGAACATGGCTCGATCTGGCACAGATATTTCTCGAGGTGTTCACTCTGTTCAGTTTAACTCTTCATATATAGCCATGATTCTCATCATACTGCCCGTGCTGGCGTCTACAGCAGTGGTACAGGGCGCTGAGACTGCCATGATATTGAATGCCAAGTGGGCCCACTTCCGGAATGACCCCCCCCCCCACCCCACCCCCCAGTACAATCCTTGGGTCGACCCCTTGCGGAGAAACATTTACGACCGCTTTCACCCATGTGAAGAGATCGAGTCTCTCTGCCACTTCTATGGGGTGGAGAGGGTAGGCCGTGGTTGTCTGCTGGAGACCCCTGCTCAGCACCAGCTTCTCTGCGTAACATGTGAACATACCAGAGTCCGCCATGGTTTACATGCTAATCACTTTAGCCTCCTCCCAGGTGAGCGTTGTCAAGGTAGATGGAAGCCCCTATGGGTGGTCCCATCATGCCGATGTGACTCTGGCAGAGACTACGTGTTTGTCTGAGCCTACACAGAATAGAGAGAGAGAGAGAGAGAGAGAGAGAGAGAGAGAGAGAGAGAGAGAGAGAAAGAGAGAGGGAGGGAGAGAGAGAGAGATAGAGAGAGAGAGGCCGGCCCTGTGGTTGATGGCGATCAGTGGTGTATATCACTGTGGAGGCTTGTCTCTAAATGGGCGTTCAGACCCTGGTAGTAGTAGTGTCGGAATGATACTACCTCCCTGGCAGCCGTTCGGCGATCCGTGGTGGCCCCCGCAAACTATGCCCCAGGGAATGAGAGGGCGGTGGTATCATTTGCCTAGCAGTAGTGTCGGAATTAAAACGATACAACCTCACTCAACTGGCTGCCGTTCGGCGATCCGTGGCCCCCCACCGCCCTCTCAATCCCTGGGGCCTCCATCTAGAGGCATACCAACCACCTGTCTCAGCAACCCTGGGCCTCCATCTAGAGGCATACACCAACCACATGTCTCACCAACCTATGCCCCAGGGATCGCCGAACGGCGGCCAGTTGAGGGAGGTGGTATCATTTTAATTCCGGCACTACTACTCCACGATATAGCAGGTAATGCAACTTTAAAACTCACTGACACTGAAAAAGCCAGGATAGACACTTAAGTTTTTACGTGTCTTGCAAGCGAAGTTATTAAGAAAAATTTCATAATTGGTAACCGTTCTGAAATGGGAGAAATCAGTTTTAGCTATGCCCCGCCCATCTTTAGCTAAGCTCCGCCAACACTTCGCCCTTGTTGGGATCGATCGATCCCTGAATTACCCAACCATCAATTTCCAGAAAACTATACAGGTAAACTGTTGAATATTTTGAAACCAATTTGACTGGGTGCTGTTGCTGTATATGCAGCAACGCCCAGTTAAATTAGTTTCGAAATATTCAATAGAATGTTCATTAAATAGTAAAGACAATTCGTACAACTTGACCGACTATTAAGATGTTATGGCGGCCTATATCACGTCATTCATGACGTAACTGCTAATGACGTCAGGCTACGTGTGACGTAGTTGATCATGACGTGATATGATTGACTGAGAAATTGGATTCCTCAATTAAGCACAGTCTGCACGTGTTCGTGTTATTAGATCAATTAACACAACATCATGATAACTTGTAATACATTAGTTTGTTTGACCATTTGCTAAAGTATCAATTCGGAAGTTAGTTTGCGGACCTTCGCCGATGATGCATCAGTTCTGCAACGACAGACTGCCCTCATATTGGATGAACTTTTGATGTCAACTACGCACGCCAGTGCGTTTATTTCTGAAGACCTTGTCAAAGATTAGAAAAATGTCGCTGAGAGTAATTTCGCTTCCATAATTCCTGCAATATTCTTAAATGCCAACTCTTTACCGGAAATAGATAACACGGTTACTGACAGAATAAAATAACATAGTAGCACTCCCGTAAGGAAATAGATTAAAAATCCATTAAAAGGATTATGCAGGCACTCAGTTGCTGGATATGAAAATACGACGGAATTGCCTGTGCCCCGCGTTTTGGATAGCTATTCCGGGCTATGACAGTTGCTAAGATCGGGACTATTAGTGACGGACACGGGGAGAACAAACAGCGCAATCTGGCGCACTATTTAATTATTTTATCACGGAAACGTTTTAGCGGGAGACAAGGCGACAGAATTTCACCGATATCAACATATCTCCTTCTCAACGTGAAATACCGATGTTAGTCTGAAGGTTTTTTTAGCATCTGAAGTGGCGGTAAACATGCGATATTGAAATGTCTCCTTGTTTATTGCGACGGCTTGCTTGTCGCCGACCAATAATGGCAATATGTACAAGTATTTCCCATTCCAAGTCGATAGCCTGTAATGGATTGATAAGAGTAGAAGATTTGTAGCAGATTAAAAAGCTCGGCACTTATTTCATTTCATCCTACACGCCATTAATATTTGCTCTATGTCTTCGCAAACAAATGCAAACTATTCAGTTCTGTAAATAAGTTGATAGTAGCACCAAGTCGCCAACTTTAAGTCGGTTCTCAAACTATGCACCACTTTACTTATTTAGATTCTTTAAAAACAGACTTTATAGAAATCAGAATGAAAATCATGGAAACGATATCGACATCCCAAAGATTATTTTGAGGCAAGAATGGCAACCATTTTGAAGGCGTTACTAAGCATAGGATTTTCATTATTTGGTTTTACGAATGCATAAAAATGCGGTTAATTTACAAATGGCATTTCTGCTGGTGTAATGTGGCGTTTATATAGCAAGGGCTACATAGTGCGAAGAGAAATAGGGGTTTGAAATAGAAAGTAGATAATGGATTAATCCAATCTATCACTCAAGTAAATGACTTCATAATAAATTACGTCACATGTAGGCTGACGTCACAAATGACAGAAATATTCCGCTATGAACATGGAATAATCCGTTAGTTGTGTACGAATTGTAGCCTATGTGTTCACTATTTAATACACATTCGGTTGTATATTTTGAAACTAATTTGACTGGGTAAATTAGTTTGAAACTATTCAACAGGTTAGCTGTATAGTTACTATGAAATTGGGATTCTGGGAAGTCATGATTCCAAGTCATGATTCAAAGTATATAAATCGATCCAAACATGTGCAAAACATGGGTGGAGCTTACCTAGAGATGGGCGGGGCATAGCTAAACGTTGATTCATCCATTATTCCACTAGCAACATATGATAACGGTTGTTATAACGCTGCATATTGATAACAAATATTTGCTTACATAAAGTCGTCATAATGGGCCTTTCCACTTTTGGCTATGCCCCGCCCATCTCTAGCTAAGAACCACTCACAACTCCAACGTGTTGTGATCGATCGATCTCAGAACTCTCTGACTATCAATTTCCAGAAAACTATGCAGGTAAGTTATTGAATATTTTAGAACCAATTTGACTTGGCGCTGTCGCTGCCTATGGCAGCAACAGCGTTCAGTCAAATTAGTTTCAAAATATTCAACAACATGTTTATTAAATAATAGAGACATACAATTCGTACAACGTGTCGGACTATTAAGAGTTAAAGACGGATCAAATAAAATCATTTATGACGTAGTGATTATGACGTCATCCTACACGCCACTTATCTGATTATGACTCATATGACGTCAGACCGATAGATCGATACCCTGGAAATGTGAATTCTCTCCTTCCCAGCCGCATTATCAGAATTTTCGCTGCCATGGACTCGTCCAAACAGACATCAGCTATTTCGCTCTCTTTAGCTGCCCGCGGAGTAACTGATTATTTACTGTCTACGGTGAAAATAGACAGATTCGTTGCTAGCCATGCTATGCTTTAGTGACGGACTAAGTCATTTTGATTGTGACGTCAGCAAATATGTGACGTATTTGTGTATTACGTCAAAATACTTGAGTGCTAGATCGGGTTCCTCTTTTAAGCAATAGGTGGCGCTTTTTTCAAGATTACTGATAATTAGTGGACAAAGCACAGAATTTGGTATTGTGCTTTCTTAGGCACTACCCAATTTATTTAACCTAGAAGCCCTCTTGAATTTACTCTTGATTTCAACAAAAAAATGGATCAACGTAACGTAGGCCTACTATAAATGTCAGTATACATGGATAGATCGATCGATCACTGAAAGTGATGGGAGTAAGTGACCTTAGCAAACGTATTGACCTTCGTTTGGGAGACCGTGTTGCGGTGTTTCGTCACCATATTTTGAAACTAATTTGACTGTGCCCTGTTGCTGCCATATGCATAGTGTCAATGTCATGATATGATTTACTAAAATATTATTCATGTACCTGTGTTCGTATACGTCAAGAGAAGTGAACTGAATAAACTGAAACTGAAACTGATTTAATTAGACATAGTTGTCTTGTTCGTAAGCGACCAAATACATGTCGAAGTCAAATCAAATCACTACGCCGCCGGCCCCACCCACGTGGCATAACACTTCCCGCCACAGTTGTCTCGTCGTCAATGACAACAATACCAGCAAAGACAAAAGAACAACACGCCATCCTTTAAATCAAATCAAATCCCCCAGCTAATTAATTCTACACGGATATCTGATTATATGGGTGGCTAACATCATCGATAATCGTTTAATCTCGTCGACATCACTCGATCGTTCACTTCCCAAATTGAAACTGCTCTGATTCCATGCCTGGTCAATTTAGAGCCTTAAGTTTGCGGACCTCTGCAATTAAAACATGGCGCCCTACTCGGCTATGTTTGATTGATTAGTCGCTTAGAACACTGCATATCTGAAGGGGGTGAGAAATGTCCAGAACATTGATTAACCTCTCTTTGGAGTGAGATTGTTTAAATCCCCACGCATAATTCCATTTGAGGGTTTGCACAAACAACCGGTCACTTCTCTTAGACAGCTGTGGTGGTCATCGCGGTGGTGGTCAAGTCACCATTTGTCCGCAGTCACCGCCTCTGGACATATGGCCAGTGCGTGTCAAGATGGGTTGCTACGCCGATTTTCCATTTAGGCGTGTTTGTCGAGACAATTGAATCGAGAATCCGGAATTTGCAAGAATACGAGTGTATTGCAGATTTTGGTTTTAGCGCATAATGGTAGAATGTCTATCTCAGAAACAACTTAACATATTTCCAAAACAAAATAAAACATTGGCTGCTGTTGAATATTTGAACGTAATTTAACTGGATGCCATTGCTGCCTAAGTAGCAATGGCTTCCAACAAAATTAGGTAAAAATACCCAACAGAACATTTCTTACATCGTGGTCAAACTTATCCTAACTAACACGTTTCTGGGGTTTTTTTGGAAACATATTGAGTTATTTTTAGCTATACAGTAAGGTGCTAATATCGAATTATCAGGGATATGAAACAAGATTCGTTATCGAAGGTCAAAACGCCATTGTGTCAAAATGCTTCAAAATAATCTGCAATATGAGACTGCCTATTTAACATGTAGGCTATGATCAGTATTCCACTTAAATGTAACGTGTTAGTTGGTCAACAGCGTTGTCCAATTATCAGTCCAATATCGAATTCAATATCGGTGCGCTCAATGGTTAATGGCGCAGGGAGTAATATCGAATATATATATATATATATATATATATATATATATATATATATATATATATATATATATATATATATATATATATATATATATATATATATATATATATATATATTGGCACGTTAAAAGTGTAATCAAGTTTTTAACTATGCCCCGCCCATCTCTAGCTAAGTGCCACCCACGCTTCACCCGTATTGGAATCGACCGATCCCCAAACTCACTGACTATCAAATTCCAGAAAACTATACAGGCAAGTTGTTGAATATTTTGAAACTAATTTGCTGGGTGCTGTTGGCAGCAACAGCGCCCAGTTAAATTAGTTTCAAAATCTTCAACAGCATGTTTATTAAATAGTAAAGACATACACTTCGTACAACAACGCTTAGTCCGTCATCAATTAAGCGTTCGTGACGATGTTAGTTACGTCATTCATTACGTAATTGATCATGACGTCATCTTACACATCACGTGGTTGATTTATCATGTAATATGATTGGCTGAGGAACTGGAATACTCCATTAGTCTGTGGCGCACGGGGGCAATATCAAGTATGATATTTGCATCGATATGAAACAATATCAAGATATATACACACAAATTCTGATTACATGCTAGTATGCCTAAAGGTATTTACTCAGGTGTTACATAAAGGTGTGTCGTCTCCATAGCTGACATTCCTCTAACTATCGAGCGGATACAACTTTACATATAGGCCCAATGGCTCTGAGAATCAGATCCGGTTTTTATACTAGGCCTATCTGTGCTTTTTTATATTATCTGTGCTATGTTGCGTTATTATTATTGCGTTAACAAGTCCAATCTGTTCTGTTGTTTAAATAGCTATATATGTGCGCTATTGCGCTGACAGTTGTTAACCAGTACCACTCTGATTTCAAAATTTTAAACATTTCAAATTAAAGTAAAAGATTAACTGACGTTTATTTTTCAACAAATCTGGTGGAAGATGGTGGTGCCGTAGACAGCAACATCTTCCACCAAAATTGTTGAAAAATATACACCAGTTTCTTTGCTATTGACACAGTAAATGATAGAATATTGACAAGGGATAAATAAAAGTGCGATATGCTGTTATTAAAGTTGATGAAATTTCGTGTTTTATTTATTGTGTCTGTCAACTGATTACATCCATTTCACTTCTCTTTGAAGTTCTCAGAACTTTGGATGGAGAATATACAAGCATTGCAACACCTGAATAAACACCTATACAGTTTTAGCACTAATACAACCAGGCAATCACAAATTTGTGTAACTTAATATTGTTGAATATCTGTGCAAATATGGCAATTGTTACAGGTCCTTAGGCGCCATTGACTAACTGGCATGCGCAATATCGAATTGGTTATTGTTTCCTTGCGGCGTTGACCAACAGGCGCGCCGATATAAAATTTAATATTGGTCCACACGTCATTGACCAATGGGTGCACATGTATCAAATTCAACATTGGTCCACTGTGCCGTTGACCAACTGGTGCGCCAATATCGAATCTTTTATTGGACCATGTGCCGTTTCGATATTGGCGCATTATCGCTACGTACATGGAATACTGATCATGTGTCAAATACAGGGGCGGATCCATGACTTATTTTATGGCACGACTAGGCTAGAGACTACCTACAGACGCACGGATGTATTAGAACGCGTAGTGTCTGTTGCTACTAGTGCAACAGTTGAAATGTGTTGGGAGGAAAAATCCAAAAAGGGCACGCCAGGGTTTGGGGTGGGGTATGGCATTTACCCCCAGGGTTGTGGCGGGTGGGGTGGGGTGAGGTTACGCACCCCCTGCACCTCACTCCTATGGATCTGCCACTTCAAATAGGCATGCTACATCTTGCTGATTATTTTGAAGGGAATTGGACAGAATGTCGTTAGTGACTTTCTATTTAGCCTTCCATAGCTTTTCAGCTTTCTCGTGACTTGGAAAAATTTGAAATTCTAGATCATTTCAGAACGGATTTTGGAGGTAGATCAATAAGATCATCGGGAATCACTTATAGTCTTGCGACCATTTTCCAGACAGAGCCTAATTATGATTTCCGTTACACTCCTCTGTAAGAGAAGGTTCGTCGGCACCAAATGAACGGCCTATATCCTTATATCCCCCCTTTCAGAAAATATATGTTGGACATGTCGTTGGATGGCTAACTAAAAGATACAGAGTTCTGAATACGGCTACCCGCCAGGAAGTTAAACAAAATATAATCGCCTTGAAATAACCATATTAGCTATGACAGCCTAATTATTTCTTTAATTCCCATAATATTTAATAATTAACATATACTTATAATTTATTTTAATTAAAATATTTTAGCGATGTAACATATATTCGTCTTTTAATGTTGCTTTAATATTAAAAGATTGTGACGTCACAGTATGTATTTAGGTTCATTAAAATCGTGTCACCACGCTTGTCTTCTGAATATCCTTAAGCACAACGCCATTCTGCGATGTAGGCCCTAGTATACTAATATGAATTAATACACGAAGCATACATAGGTTTTTTTTTTATATAGGCCTACATTAAGCATTTCTCGAAAACGGTTGTTCCGGGATAAATTCGAAAAGTGTAATAGAAAGTAAAAATAAAATATATTTCAGCTTGAAGCGGAATTAATCATTTCTGCTAGCTGCTAAATAATCTATGAGTATTAATAAATTACAGATACTTAGCCCCTCTTGAGTCAACTTAACCTTCTAATGCTCAAACTGACCAAAACAGCTCTGCAGTGGTCATGAGGCATGCCCATTAGCACGTAAAGAGAAGAGTATTTTTGAAAATCAACTACTGGAATGATTGCGGTTACAGAGCCAGTCATTCAAGTGGTAAAAGATACTCTTCTCTTGACCTGCAAATGGATACTGGGTAAGCCAAAGTTTGAATTCTCTTTACTATTACCCCTTTTAATAGTCAAACCGGTCAAAAGGTTTCAGAGGTAAAATTACAAAAAATATTCTTCTAATATTAAAATTTCTTGAAAAGTGCTGACCATTAAAATGCTTAAATGATATAAGTGATATTTTTAGCCCTTTGAGGCGCTGTTGACACAAAAGGAGCTAAGCCCCAGATATTCCTAAATATACCCATTCAAGGAGTCACTAACCCAGGTGTACATTGCTTATATTTACATTCTTGTTGGCAAGATGATACAATTTTATAAAAAGATTAATCTCATCAGACATATTTGCAATAGGAGGAGGATGACATATTGCTGAGAAAGAATGAACCCAAACCCAGGAACAAATATTAGCCCTTCACCAGCAAGACAAAAATGTTTAAGATAGTTAGATGCTAAGGCCATCTGCATTATTTGTTTAAAGAGAGTTACTGACAATCTAGTTTCTCTTACCAAACAGGGCTTGTACACATTGTACAAATGTATGAAGGGGAATACGGATAAACCGTATATAAATTTGCACAAGAGTATGGAACAATCACTGAGACTGGATTCTGTGTTCCTATCAGTTATCACCGTCTATGCTATCAAACCTATACAAGAAGAGCTTCATACACTTTGAAACAATGCAGTGCAACATTGTCTGCATCAGCAGGTCCTAGTGATCACCATATGACTACAAGATCAGATGTAGTGCAATTCGAGAATAAACTGTGTAAAGAAACGCGGTGAAATCCACTTTGCTAATGTTCTTAACCTGCCATTACAAGACAAAATACGCACAGCGGCCGAGAAGTCCATAAAGCAATGGTGGGGAAGGAGGATACTGGCACATTAGAAGGACTTTGCACATTACGAGATGAGATGCATCGTATGTTTGAATACGAAAGAGCTTGATGAAGATGGTTATATAAGGGCATAGGTATTGTTCCAGGAAATTTAAGATTTAACTAATCTATCTTCAATTTCAAGCGATTGAAAATAAAGAATCTCTCCCATTCCAGTTTTGGAACCGGTATATTGATGACATAAAAATACAATTAGCTTTAGATTATATTTCAGCTGAGAAAAGCTGCAAACTTGGCTGATCACCTTAGGTGTGTAGCGGAAATATTGTGCTATGCCTTCGCATATGACCGTCATAATTACTCAAGTATATATCTTGCTCAGATGTAAATGCTACCAGAAACATCACCTGAAATTCATCAACTATTCCAAGATGGTAGCATGTGGTGACAAGATCGGAGGAGCAACATCCAACAGTGTGTTCTTTGATTTAGGCCTTGAGTAGTCGCTTATATGAGATTCCAAATCAAGACAAGGGTATTATTGGCATCAGCGGGAAGGAAAGTGCTACTCCAAAGTGGTATCTTACTCTGGATGTGGAAAGCGCCATCATGAGAAATTTTTAGCTTATGTGTCGCCTTGATAATCACCTAGAGCTGATTCACCGTGAATTGTGCCCAGCTGAAAGCAATAAAGATTATAAGGATATCAAGGCAGTAAATCAAATTATAAATGACCGCCATGGAAATCCTTTGTCAGTTTGATACGTTTTGTGATTCAGAAGAGCCAACACCCTTAACGAATATTGCTACCGGTGTAGTCCCCAATCAGCTATCTAGTAGACCCATGGTTACAGTGAACATAGGATCTATCTTTGGAAAAACAAATAAGACACAGCTGCTTACAGACTTCGTGGATCAACACACTTTCCTCTCTGAACTCACATCTGAAAGAAAAGCAAAGACAGCAGTGTTTCTGGATTATATGGCGTGTCTCCATATGGTATCGTCACGTGCTGGCATCAAGACTGTTGGGGTCTTACTTGATGACCTGCAACTGTTTGTCAAAAATGGCATTAAACAATGCGATATTATGTATGTCATAGCCTATAAGTATGATCAGACGTAAAAAAATCAACCGAGACCGGTGAACGGGGAAGAAGGAGCCAGACTGTCAAGTCCCAGGAAACTAGAATAAATTCAAGAGATCGGGTGTAGCCAAAGAATATGACTGCTTTTTTCTCTAGCCCCATAAGCAAAGCCAACTTCAATGACAGCTCTTACTGGATTAACAGAAAACAGAGAATTGGCCCTGTGGCCAATTCAAATGCTGGTTTTGGCTGGTGGATACATATGGTGACCATGAAAATGCTGCATGCATTACAAAAATGGTATGCAGCCTTTGAGTGAAATTTGTAATACCTTCATGTGTTTGATTCTGCAAAGATGTTCAAGGATTGTCACGCCATAATATGGTCACCAGACGCAGCCGTGTTGGTATTGGGGATTTATTTCAATGAGTTTATCCCAGGAATGATGTGGTTTAAAAATGGAAACAGAACAGCCAGTAGATTCATTTCCATTAACAGCGTTTGTGAAAAGCTTGGTCTCATATTATGCCGTCTTTTGTTTCGCTTTCCCGCATTGACTGGATGCGACAGTACACGTGCTTTCAATGGGCCGGTGAAAGGAGACTGGTTGGAAAATTCTCACTGCTGATCCAGAAAAGGTTTAGGGCCTCGGTAAATTGGGAGACAGCTTTAGTTCTCTAGATGAGATAAAAGACACATCTATTGAACGAGTGTGTAGAATCAACCAACCCAAATCAGATGTGGTAGATATCAGCATTTTGCGATACAAGAAGTCCTGCAAGACTCCAAAACAGAATGAACGTCTTCCTCCATGTTATGACAGTCTAGTTCAACATCTTCACAGGGCTAATTATCAATGTACCATTTGGAAAACTGCATTTGATGTATGACCTAATATACCATCTCCAACATATCATGGATGGAACATGGAAGGTGACAGATTAGTGCCACTGCTGATGACTCAGCACTAGTAGATAAACTTGTAGTCGTAGATTTTAGAATATGCAAATGTGACACATCAAGATGTTCTTCTCATCATTGTAGGTGTGCCAAACTTGGGTTGAAGTGCAGTCCTGCTTGTTTGTGTGAAGACAATGATGACAAGTGTGAGAACCAGACCATGAAGGATGCAGTGTCACATTGATGATGAGGATGAACTTGATGAATAATGTTATTTGTGGATTGACTTCAAAGATACATATCAGTTTCAGTTTCCTTTCTGTAACTGTATTTGGGTTACATTAGCTTGAGTATATACATGGCGATGCATTAAATGAAGTAATAATTGATTTCATTTTATTATGTACATTAACCCTTTAACACTCACATCAGCCAAAATGGCTTCTACAGCGATCTTGAGAAATGTCCATTTGCAGACCAAGAGATGATTATTTAAAAAAAATTTCAAAAGGAATGACTGGCTCGATAACCGAGCCAGTTATTTCAGTGGAAAATCTTCAAAAATAGTCTTCTCTTAGTCTGCAAATGGACATTTTTAATGAGAAATTGAATTTTTTAAAAACAAATTCGAGGATTAAAGGGTTAAAGTCATTTCATATAGCATAATAGCAACGACTTTACAGTAAAGCTTAGAAATATCTTAACATGTTTCCGAAACTAAATATAAAAGAGCGGTTTAATGTTTTAGACATGATTTGATTTGAGGCCATTGCTGCCAAAGCAAGGTCTTCGAATCAAATTATGTCCAAGATATTCAACAGAACATTTCTTATATCGTGTTCAAAATTGTACTAACTAGCAGGTTTCTATTTGGAAACATCTTAGCTTATTTGAGAACTACGCTATATATAAAGTGACCGCCCGCATTCCATGCCCATGTAGTGTGTTCGTTGTTCATAGCCAGCGGTAGACTACAAAGGCTGTTCGGTGAATGTGGGAGGGGGGAGGGGGGGGGGCGTGGTTAAATTCGTCAGACTGTCATGAAATTCAAATTCAAACCGTAACAATTATCGCCAATGAGAACAGTCTATCATACAAATTTGCAGAATAATAATTTGTAATTGTCGTATTTACGCATCTTAATACCTAGACACGTGGGCTGTTGATTGGACGAGGCAACAGACGGCATATTTGAAGTGGCACGTGCCATCAAAAAACCAATCACATATTCTCACGAGAATTCTCCATATAAGGATGTCAATGCTTACTATTCCTCCGCGCACGTGCCCAACTGCGCGTCTTCAGAGGAATAGCAGACGATGCGTGTAGCAGTCGTTTTTATCGGGAATAAATGTAGTGAAAATTTAAATGAAGCGCAATGCAGAAACATGCGCGTCTGCCAAGTATTGATTTTTTGCCAGTTTGTGGCATATCGATCGAGTCCGTTGTAGCTTTTGAAAAAATGTTGTCTTTGTTACTCGGAAGCGTTTCAGAGTTCTTTGTCCTTCCTGAGAGAGGGCGCTGAGTATGGTACCCCTTTACAAAGAACCCGTGGATGGAATGAGGCAAAAATGGTTTCCATAAAGCATTAATTGTCGTTGAAAAAGTAAATTAGTTTTGAGAATAATCCGGCCCACGAAATCCAGTCCAAACTACAGTCTAATGTATGCGTTAAAGACATAGATCATCTGCCATTAAATAGCCTATAAGACCACAAGTGATGTTTCTTTAATATCCATCCAAAATCCAGGGACGTATGCGAGGAGTTTTACGGACATGGCCCCCGGATGGGTTCTAAAATAAGTGTTCCTGTCTCACTGTTTAGGGGATACATGGGTTCTCTCCAGTAGTCTCTACGTCATTAAATTTTCAGAATTTTAGGTGCGAAGAACGTATTTCATATCCTATCGGCTAAATGGCAAAGGAGAATATTTATTTTACTTGTCAAAATCCTATTATTTAGCCATTGAACTTTGAGGTATCAACCAGTATCTGAATTTCACAGTAACCATGCGTGTAAGCTTGTTGAATATTTTGAAACTAATTTGATTAGAGACTGTTGCTGCCCAACTACTAGGCTATACAGAAATTTTTTAGCGCAAAATGAGGTGTTTAGGGCCCGATGGGCCACACACCCTTGAATCCGCTCCTGGTGATATAGAGATTTGTAGTAGGCCTACTACCACTATCGCTATACACGTGTGGTGCATTGTATATATAGATGCTAGGCCTTCAAATAACAAATCACGATTATTTTTTAAATCGTGAATTTATACGATTAAAAATTAAATAATCGAATAATCGTGAATAATCCCTACTGCATAAAATATTTTAAAACGATTATAATCGTGAATAATCCCTACTGCATAAAATATTTAAAAACCTATCTTATAATTACTCTTCGATGCGACTGGTCAAGAAAATTGACATTTTGATCAGAGAATGCCCATTTTCAGGACAAGAGACGACTGTTTTTTGAAAATATACCACTGGAATGGCTGGCTCGAGAATCGAGTCAGGCATTTCAGTGATACATTTTCAAAAAATAGGTTTCTCTTTGGCCTGGAAATTGACACTTCTAAACACCATTGTAGCTTTCGTCATTGATATGATATTGTTGAACATTGTCTGCAGGGTAATTTGTACCGAGGCTGATTAATCGAGTAATCTAGATTATGAAAAAATAATCGACCGTGATCACTCTGAGCAATTACATGCTTGTACGACATGCGCAGAAGTAGTATTTCCAGAGCATAGCGAGCGAAATGCCATTTGTACATTCCTGAGCGAAGCGTTTGCGCAGAAACCCGAAAATTACTGATCATAGTCGTGAAATGGTTGTAGAGACAGATCGGAAACTGCCCACATGACTCGCATATGAGTAAAAGCATAGATATCGTAATAATTACTGGCTAGATCGCTCACGACCCTCTCAGAAGCGGCATTTCAGAGTTCAGTATTTTCTGCACGTATGCATAGTCACCAAATTAATATGTTTTTGTTACTAACCCTATTACGTAGTCGCATAAAGTGTCAGATTAATATAGCCAATACAATTTTATTTCTGATAAAATATGTAAATTTGCGTCTGTATTTCTTTACAAATTAGGGCTACTAAAAGATAATTTAGTAATTTTTGAAGGCTATATATGCAGATGATCATCTGCTTCAGCAAGTAAATGAATCCCGGCCATGCGCAATTGCGATTTACCGAACTTACGTCATCGACGGTCGCGACAACAAGGCCCATAAGTGAGGGTATGCGCATGAGCCATCTAGCCAGTATATACGATATCTATTTGTAAAAGCGAAAGCTGAACATGACGTCACGAAGTATCCTATTTTCCTGTTCCACGTTCATCAACCCTTTAACATTCAGTGGGGAGGGGGGGGGGGTGATTGCAAACCGGATTTTGCAGCCGTCTTGAAAAATTCCCATTTGCAGGACAAGAGAAGACTATTTTCTGAAAATGTACCACTGGGATGATTTGCTCGGTAACCGAGTCCGCCATTCCAGTGGTAATTGACAAATAAATTTAATCTGACTGTCAACTGTTGGCAACTAGCGCAACACCAGCTTAAAGTGCAATTGATTTAAAAATAATCGACTGTTTACCTGTATTGTCGCTTTTCGTTCCATAAGCGGCGTGCTATCGAGACCTGACTTGGCCATGAAGCCCAGACTGCATTTAAGTGCGACTGGGGACAGATGGGTTTGTCAGGGTGACATCGAGGGGAAACCTTAGAAAGCCAACTGACTGACGGAGCCTCTGCGGGGTTCATCGGAGATCATACTTTATAGAATCGTTTATGCGGATTCATTTTCCTCCTAATTAACCGTCTGACTACTGCAAGCCAGCAAACAATACTTTCAATGGGCAATAACTCTGGAACTACTGACTATTTTGAAAACAATTTGATTGAAAGTTGTTGGTGGCTTAGCCACCAACAGCTTTCAGTCAAATTGTTTTCAAAATATTCAGCATATCCAGAGTTAAACCCGTTGAAAAATGTAGTCTGCAGAATTTCAGCAAACAGTGAGTTAATCAATTTTCATTCTCCGTGTCATCGACGCTAGAGAATTATTGCGCAATACCAGTTTCACTTGACCACAATGGAAATGAAAGACCTTGTTTTCTTAGACAACAATAACTTTCTGTTTTCAAAAATATTCATCGTATTTCAAATTTGCCGCATTTTAGTGTAAATATTTTGTTTCTGGAATTCTGAATAAAGACGATGATCAAGGAAGCCAGATCAATGCAATTGCTACTTAATTATGTATTAGTCAGGAATCCGAGACAAGAATCCGTGTTTTGTTCCGTCATTGGCCAATTTGGAAGCGAGTTTACCGACATTAGTCGCCGCCAAAACGGTGTATTTTATTGAGACAAGAGTCACAGAGACTTGATCCGTTAATTGTGTAGCTTTTATAACATCATTAAAAATCCTGAACGGTGTTTTACCGATTTTAGCTTTTACACCGAATATGTCGCTGGAGGAAGATGATGGGGCAGGGAGGGTCGTAGGAAGGGAGGGATTGGGCTAAGGACGGAGGCAGGGAGGGAGGGAGGGAGAGAGAGAAAACTGATCAGCGTTCGTGATTGGATTGTGTTTCAGAACTAATATACTTATGGATCTTGAGATTTGCGCATCAAATATACTGGACCAAATTATGACCACGGACAATCTGATAATAATCTAAATAATAACAGACATAGTTCTACCAAACATGATGACCGTAACATGTCTACACCAATCGAAAATGTATGTGTATACATTTGTATATACCAATGCTGATAACTTACTAAATAAAAAGGCGGAATTAGAAGCAATAGTGCATAACATCCATCCATCACTTATTTTAATCACTGAGATTTCTCCAAGAAACTTACCTGAAAGTAACAGTATAAATCTATGTGAATTACATCTTGATGAATACAACCTGGAAATCTATAATAAGCCCAAAAGAGGAGTTGCCATATATAATCATGAAACAATAAATGCCCAATATTGTGATATAATAAATAATGTTGACGAATCTCTCTGGTGTTCCTGGACGACTAAACCACATGAAAAGATGTTGGTTGGGTGTATATACAGAAGTCCTTCTTCAGATATATCAAACAATACATACTTATTAAATCAGCTGAGTTCCATAAGTAATAATACGGCAGACCAGATTTTAATATCAGGGAATTTTAATTTCCCAACCATTAACTGCAGCACTGGACTTGCAGGCAGTACTGAATGGGACAAATTTCTTTCAGCAACTGGTCACTAAGACAACACGTCACAGAATAAACCAAACCTCTAACATATTAGATCTTGTACTAACTAACAATACTAATGCTGTCTACGAAATAACCCACCTCCCTCCTCTAGGCAAGAGTGATCACGACATTTTGCAAATCTCATTTCACCCAGATGTATTAAATTCTACCAAGAAAATAGGCAAACCCAAATTGTTGTTGAATAAGGGAATATATGGAGAAAAACGTAACAAATTAGAGAGTGCTAACTGGTAGTATTTGTATGAACTCGATACCAGAGACGCGTGGAACCACCTACATGAGAGTCTAAGTAGCCTGAAAACCAATACATTCCAATATCTAATAAACATAGCAGGAAAAATCTGTGTGGTTTAATCATAGTGCATCTCAATACCTCATACCTAAAATAGATCATATAAAAATACAATAAAACAAAGGCGCCGAGTGATAATGCTCTCTACACTACTGCACGAAATATGCTGTATCAGAGAAGCAAAGCTGTCTTTCGAACAGAGAGTGGCTTCAGAATGTAAAACTAATCCCAAATCATTTTTGGGATTAACAACCAGTTAGAAAGACTCAGTGAATGGTTCAATATCCACAAGTGACAAAGACACATCTGATATTCTAAATACCTTCTTTGGCAGTGTTTACGACCGAAAAATTATATATATTTATATATATATTTATATATATATATATATATATATATATATATATATATATATATATATATATATATATATATATATATATATATATATATATATATATATATATATATATGCATATTCAGTGTGGCGTACATGTTTGTAATAATTTCATTTTCGAGAGTTATAAGTGTAACAAGCCTTGGCTTCCTACTACAATTACCAACTCCTAAACCCGGCGAGTCACACGCTGCTCGACAATATTCAAACATTGCTCGAGTACATCTCGTGTCCAGAGCTGAACGGTAAAGTACTTTATCCAAATTCAATAATAAATGCAATGATAAAGACAATAAGAATGACAATGATAACGATAGTAACACTGACTATGACACTGAAATCGGTAGCGATTATGACAATGACAATGATAACAACAACAAAACTATTGGCAACGCTAATGACACTGATAATGACAATAGCCACGAAAATTATGATGGTGATGGTGATGATGGTGATGATGATGATGATAATAATGATGATGATGAAGGCGATAATAATAATAATAATAATAATAATAATAATAATAATAATAATAATAATAATAATAATAGTAATAATAATAATAATAATAATAATAATAATAATAATAATAATAATAATAATAGTATAGCAGTTGAAAGAATCAAATGTGGATTCCTAAATGTATGTAGCCTAAAGTACCCAGAGATGACTGAGTTTCTGCATAAATATGATATCCTGGGCATAACAGAAACTATGTTAGATGAATATGATATTCTGGATATACCTACATATACCGCAATCCAAAAGAATAGAACGAATATACGTAGAAAATCCGGAGAAATATGCTGGCTTATAAGCAATAACCTTTCGAGGTATGTCAGAGAAATTAAAACGAACAGTGAATATGCCCTGTGGGTAAGCCTGTCCCAGGAATTGACTAAATTAGATAGTGAGCTAATACTAGGGTGTGTATATATATATAATGTCGGATTTGCCTATCATTTCTATAATTTCATTTTCTAGTTCATCAAATGCCTCTACAGATGAGTAGTTAGATCCTTCTTGTGATATATATATCACAAGAAGGATCTAACTACTCATCTGTAGAGGCATTTGATGAACTAGAAAATGAAATTATAGAAATGATAGGCAAATCCGACATTTTGTTAGGAGGAGATTACAATGCCAAAACGGCCGAGAGAGATGATCTCATAGTTGAAGACAACGAATTGTTACACTTTGCAGGAGCATATATGCGGGAAGTGGAATTAGTCGATCGGCCAAACATTACCAAGAGAATCTCAGAGGATAACGACCAACCAAATAAATATGGGCTTAAGTTACTAGATATATGTAAACACAACAAAGAAAAGGCACTGATGCAAATGTCGGAAAATTAACATTCCAAAATACTTCCGTTGTTGACTATGCAATATCGACGCTTCCATTCTACAAATATATATCAGACTTCAATGTAGGTGAATTCTGCCCCATATTATCTGATAAGCTCTGCCAGCTTACTGTAACCCTTAACTGTCACCAACATATATTGGTACAAGAAAGTGTTATTAATGAAAAGCAAAATAAGAATGAAAAGCCCCGTGTTAAGTGGAAAAATGACAAACGAGAAATTAATGTGCAAATCGCTGATGGGAGCTTAACTAATGTGCCTTTGAATTAAATCATACACAATATTGCAACCATCTTCGAATATTGAGCACATACATCATTTGGGGTAGCCAACCAATATCGGTCAAAAGCTAATAAAGATAATAAGCCATGGTTCAATTTGGAATACCAACAGGCTAGGAACCACTATACTAAAAGTCAGGAAAGATTACACACTTAATAGAACTGATGGGAACAGACAAACCATGATTGATGCGAGCAAAGCGAATAAGCGAACAATAATAAAAGTAAACAACCAGTATAAACAAAATACTAGGATCAAAATTAGAGAAATGAGTAGCAAGAACCCAAAGGCATATTGGAACTTAATTAACCACAAAAGTAACAATATATGTCAAATAGACATAAACGACATGCATGAATATTTTTAAAATGTAAATAGAAATGAAAATGATAATGCTGACGAGAATATAGTTGAACCTCCAACAACAAGTGGTGAAAGCCCAGATCTGGATATCACAATCAACAAAAATGAGATCTATGATGCTATCAAAAACCTGAAAACCAATAAAGCCGCAGTTATAGATGGTATTGCAAACGAATATATAAAGGCGACAAAAAATATAATGATCAACATCTACATTCACGTCTTTAATAAGGTCCTGAACAGTGGTGAAATACCAGATACTTGGACAGAAGGAATAATAGTTCCAATATGTAAGAAAAAGGGTGACATCAACGAACCAAACAACTACAGGCCTATCGCATTACTAAGCTGTCTGGGGAAGCTCTTTACCTCAATCATATCAAACCAAATTGCTCAATTTCTGGAGGTAAACCAGTCTGTCTGAAAATCTGGCAGGTCTCCGACACGATTATTCTACAACCATACTAGTTTTACTTTATCCTCACTAATAGAAATATTCAAAAAGAGAAAGAACAGATTATACTGTGCTTTTATTGATTTCGAAAAGGCTTTCGACAAGGTTTGGCGAAAAGGGCTATGGGAAAAACTAATGAAATAAAATATAGAAGGGAAGGTGTTTCAGTTTATACGCAACATGTATATGAACATCAAGT
>CM067373.1:76898133-76953133 GCA_034401795.1 Chaetoderma sp. LZ-2023a | reverse complement strand
CACATTTTAGACAATTGTTAGAGGAATCTAATGAATATTTCGAAAACAATTTGAAAAGATTGTTCTTTGTGTAGCTATTTTAGCCACCAAGAAACTTCAGACAGTGTTTTAAAATAATCATAAGGATTTTAACTCGTGTATCGGTAGTAACAGCTTGTTGGGTCGGTACAATACAGACTGGTATTGGTTAAGCAGCACCAATTCCGTGCCAAATAAAAAGCTTGATGTATCATCGAAGATTGGGGATGCTATTTGATGACTGGAATCGCACCCTTGGCAATAGAGTCGTTGTTTTTGTCTGGCTTTGTCGCGGCGCTTGTGGCCGTGTGCGCCGGACGCTGACAGACCTTCCGGCAAGTTTCGCGATCGGTTAATGGCGAAAATCCGAGGCTAATAGAATTTGTCCCGGTCTTAATCAAGTCGTTATTTGTAATTATCATGTAGCTATCCACCGTGAAAATAATAAAATCTCCAAAGAATCACGAGGGTCTATTTGTGAAATGTGCCCGAAAATAACAGCGCTTTATAAAATTAAGCGCAATTGGACTGGGAATTGGTGCTGAGACAGGGGTTGAAATATGGTCTTTTGATGCCTTATAGAACAGAGGCCTTGTGCATAGTAAAATAAATGCAAAATAATAGCATTCACAACAGATAACTATTGAGCGAAAATACGAACACACAAATCAGTAAAATTCGATGTTCAAAAGCGCCAAGCTAAGCCTTGTAATCACAGATATCAAATTCAGAATTACCCATCCAGGAAAGATGTTGAATAGACTCTGATAACACAAGTTACTGGGCCGGTACTGGGCCAATACCAGGCCGCAACGGACCGGTATTGTCCCAGTAACGGCCCAGTAACCTGCGTTATCAAGGGAATAGCTGAAAATATGTCAGCTTCCTCAGCAGCAGCTCCCAGTAAAGTAACTCCGTGCATGAAAGACATTGCTGTCTCAGTAACAATAACTACAAGTCCACCCCAACCAAATAGAGGAGATAGCATCTGAGACCATGTCAAGATTGTACATATTGTCTGGGGAGAAGGTCCATGATATGGGTTGACTTTGCAACTATTCGACACATAATAATAATAATAATAATAATAATAATAATAATAATAATAATAATAATAATAATAATAATAATAATAATAATAATAATAAAAATAATAATAATAATAATAATAACAATAATAATAATAACAATAATAATAATCTTTATTTAAGGAGGGTATACATCGTCAGTAAACTGATCTTCCCGAGGCCCTCACACACACACGCGCACACACGCACGCACACGCGCGCACACACACGCGCGCACACACACAAGCACACACACACAAGCACACACACAAGCACACACACAAGCACACACACAAGCACACACACAAGCACGCACGCACGCACGCACATATATATAACTATTTACAAATATACAAAATGTACAATATTATAACACAAGTAAAATGACTGTTAAATTAGATAATTAACATATTTGTTCATTTTCGATAGATATTACTAAAACAGTATTGCAGAATAATTACCTCGTCGAATGTCGATGTTCGAATCACCGTTCACGCATACATACGCGCAAGGTCGTACACATTCATTCACACATACACACATACATAGCTATTTAGAAATAAACAAAATATGCAATATTAGAACACAAGTAAAAAGGTGAAATCACATTGCCCATATATCACTATAATTTAGTAATATATTCATGTATATTTGATTTGAATGTCAGCAGAGTAGAAGACTGAGTAATCGTTTCAGGAAGAGAATTCCACAGTTGCGCTGCAGTGTATTTGAAGCTTTTTCTGCCATATTCCGTTTTAATCCTCGGAAGTTGTAGGTGATTGCGTGTTTTGGAACGTAAATTTCTAGTGTGCGCCACCCCAACGGAAGTGAACATGTCTTTCATGTAACCAGGGGCCAGACCATTTCTAGATTTATATGTCATAATACCCATTTTAATTTGCATTCTTTTAGTTAAATTTGTCCAGTTTAATGTTTCATATAGTTGTGCAGATGGTGTCCTGTAAGGCATGTCTAATATCACCCTAGCAGCCCGTTTTTGTAGTTTTTCTAAACTATCCAATAATGTAGGTGAAGACGGGCAAAATACAAGACTACAATAATCAATGTGTGAAAGGATATACGACTTATAGAAAAGATTTCGTTGCTCAATGCTAAGATAATGTTTATTTTTCCGTAGAATATAAATCAAGGACGAAATCTTTTTACAAAGTTTGCCTATATGTTCTTTCCATGCAAGCGTATTGTCTATGTATACTCCTAAAAGTTTGTCAGATTCCACAACATTTAAGCTTCCACGATTTGTAGGGATTATAACATTATTATTTACTTGTTTCAATTTATGCTTAGTTCCTAACATCATAAACTTAGTTTTGTCCGTATTTAGCAACATTTTATTATTTACACACCATTCTTCTACCGACTTCATACCGTTAATTAGATTTTCTTGAATTTCAGCGACATTTGAGCTAGCAGCATGCATAGTTGTATTATCAGCATACATATCCATAAGATTGTTGACACACATGGGTAAATAATTAACATATAAAATGAACAGAAGTGGCCCTAAAACTGAGCCTTGTGGTACTCCTATATCGATGGGCAGTGGTTTAGAATTCTTTCCAGAAATTGAAACGTATTGATGTCTGCCATTTAAATATGAAGAAGACCACTTTAATGTATTATAGCTGAATTTGTAAATACATAATTTTTGTAATAGGATGTCATGATTGACAAGATCAATCGCCTTTTTAAAGTCAATCATAATAGAACCAATAAGGTCGCCATTATCTATCGAAAAGCGCCATCTTTCTACTAGATTTAACAAAGCAGTTTCACATGAATGGTTAGGTCTGAAGCCTGATTGCGACTCCACTAATAAATTATACTTGGTTATAAATTTATAAATATGATCATGTATGTGTCGTTCAATAACCTTAGAGATAATGGATAATATAGAGATAGGCCTATACTTGCTAACATTGGTTTTTGAATCAGATTTATGTAGAGGCTTTACTTTTGCACATTTCCACATTTTGGGGAATTCTCCCGTAGCTATGCTTTTGTTTATAATAAGTGTAATGGAGGGTGAAATTATTGATGCTGCTGCTTTGAGGAAGTGTGCGTTCAATTCATCATAACCAGATGTCTTATTTGTTTTTAAGTTGCTAAGTTCTCTGGACACATATTCAACGGTTATATACTGAATTCGAAACTCTATATTTTCTGGAACTTTATTAAAAACATGATCTGATAGCTTATCAAATGCCATTGGCCTTTGTTTTATCATGGAGTGTGTCAGTTTTGACGCGATTGTACTGAAATATATATTAAAATGTTCAGATTGCATTTGTGGGTTTTGAATTTCACTTCCATTATCATCACAGATTATTGAAGGTAATTTGTTTGTCTTGGGATTTATGTCTTTTAGAATTTTCCATATATTAGCCGGATTATTTTTTCCTGATTCTAATTTATTTGCAAAATAATCTCGTTTAGATGCTTTAATCAAATACGCAACTCTTTGCTTTAACATTTTAAAATTCAACATGTTTCCTACGTTTTAATGATAATCCCTTTCTTTCATTGTTTTTAAAATTTCTCTGTTCATCCATCCCGGTTGACATACACTTTTAACTCTGCGTTCAATGACAGGAGCGTGTTTATTTATAATGTTGATGAATTTTGCATACCATTGATCAAGCGCTTGATCAGGACTGCCCAAATAACCTATAGAACGCCAATCACATACAGACAGGTCACTAAGAAACTTAGCTTCATTAAAGCTTTTGATGCTCCTGTATTTAATAAGTTGGTGCGAATTTTGAGTTTTGAATGGTTTACATTTGCGTACAGCGAATATTGGATAATGGTCACTTAGTGCCAAAGAGCCGACATGTGACGATTGAATTTTGTCTTTATCTGTGACATACACATGGTCAATCAGTTTTGATGTTTTCTCAGTAACTCTGGTTGGATTATGTATACGTTGCTCTAAATGAAAAAGTTCAATTAAAGACTGCCATTTATGATTATCTGCTTTAATAAGGTCGAAATTAAAATCTCCTACAAGTATAATATCTGAGTTTTCGGAATATACCTTTTCTAACATAGCTTCAAATTCATCAATCCAGATAGCGGGTGAATCAGGGGGTGTATAGACACAGCCCAATAGGAAAGGCTTGGTCTTAAAGGGTCTAATTTCAATCCATAGAGTTTCCAGATCATCGGTTTCAAAATTTAGTTTCCTCCCATATGAATAGTTATCAGCTATATATAGCACAATTCCACCACCGTCCCGTTCTTTTCTGTGCTTTCTTTCATTAACATAGCCTTCAATTTCAATGGAGTTATTTGGGATTGTTGATGAGAGAAATGTTTCAGTGGTACAGAAAACTTCAAGTTCTTTTTCACACTTCTCCATAATCAGTTTTAACTGGTCAATCTTAGGCACCAGGTGCTGTACATTTAAATGACCAATCCTAATTCCTTTAGAATTAATATTGAAAGACGGCAGATCAATGGATTTATTATTATTATTATTATTATTATTATTATTATTATTATTATTATTATTATTATTATTATTATTATTATTATTATTATTATTAATAGTACGACCGCCGCCCCCACCACCACCACCACCACCAACACCAGCATAACAACCACCCCCGCCACCACCACCACCGCTACTACCACCACCAACACCATCATCACCACCGCCACTAACATCATCATCATCATCATCATCATCAACAGCAGCAGCAGCAGCAGCACCGTCAATTACGCCATCATCATCATCATCATCATCATCATCATCATCATCATCATCATCATCATCATCATTGGCATGATCGTCATCATTGCCATGATTGTCAACATTGTCATGTTCATGATCATTATCGTGATCGTCATCATTGTCAAGATCGTCATCATTGTCATGATCGTCATCATCGTCATAGTTGTCATGATCGTCATCATCGTCGTTGTCTTCATCATATAGTATATTATTAGGGCGTATGCCGCATTTTGACAAGATACCACTATTACTCGTATTGTTACTGAGTAGTTGATATCTATTACTGAGCAACAGATTAGAATAATTATGATACTCAATACAATGTTTGGACTCATCACTACATACCATACATACTGAATTGACATGACGTTTACTCGAGGAGTTTACTGCGGGAAGACCATACAGTTTTACATTCATATCAATGTCATTAGTCATAGTCCCGTTAGTAACTGCATCCAAACTGTTCAAACACTTAGTTTTGCTTATATTGTATTTAAAATGTTTGTTTGGCTCTACTTCTTGGCCACGTTCCTAATATACTGGACACAAGTTTAATTTGTGACCGGATCCCATACAACTCCAGCAACGGACAGGCTGACCATGCCGACACTTGGTATACCTGTGGTTGGGTTCCCGCAAAATTTACACGACGGCGACCTGACGATTGGAACATAGTCATTCAGACACTTAACAAGAACTGATGATCCACGACTGTTTATGTGCAGCTTATCTGCGTGATATAACGCGTTGTCTATGGAACCAGGCCTATATGATGAATAAAAGTAATCTGCTGACCTAATCACTGAGAAGTTTAGAAAATGTTCTTTCACCTCAAGATGCTTATTGAATGAGCGGATGAAGTCCTGTCGATACTTTGCATCACCACGGGGACATAGCTCGCATATACGTATTTTGCATTCTGGTACTAGCGTTTGTAGATCCATAATTAAATTGTCCATGGATATAAGGGCATCAGCTAATGATCCATCAGAATTATTTGTACCTGCCATAATAATTATGTCTTTGTACGTATGTAAGTCGGAACTAAGTAGTTTGGAGTGAATATCCTCTATCTTCGCTAGTCTGAGGCACATAACCTCAACCGAATCTTGAAGGCCATTGGTGTTCACGCCTTTTATTATAGAACTCCCAATTATCAATGTCTTTTTAGGAAGTGTTTTGCTTACTAGCGGGACGCGTGTTGTAGTGGAGTTCTCATTTACCTGCGGGATACGTTCATGTAACTGATCTGGTGCAGGTCCATTAACCACTCGCGCGTAGCTTATTTGTTTGGAAGTCTTTGGTTTAGGAAGCCTTGGCGCTGGCATAGGTTGGTACGCGATAGATCGGGGATATGATGATGAAGGTCTATTATTAACTTTAGATTCATCAAGAGTTCCATTCACGGTAGCTTCCATGGCAGCATGTTGGGTGGTACATTGCAAAACAATATCAGCAACGGCCATCTCAGTCATACCCTTCCCCCGCTTATGAGCTAGTCATCCATTTATATTAATTAGCCTAAACACACAACATTATCGTTCCTGTATTGCATGGAATCTGTTCTATATGGTAGAGTTAAAATGCGCAATTGATATTTGAAATCAAAACAAATTTTTTTCTGTAGCGATCGAGAGTAATGGGGAGATAACTTCTCATGTCATATGAATCGTCTGAATTTAATTTTTGGTTTTTTTAAATTGAAAATAGAGGGGGAATCTCGGTCATTGGGTAATGTCGGCCAGTCAGCACATATGACCTAAAAAATGTCACGTGACCAAGCCAGGTTATAGATCGCGTCCTGTGCTCATTCGTTGGGGTCAGGCCGGTGCGGCTACACGTGATTTCAGCGGGTTGGAGAAGGATTGTGAACATCAGGGACCAACGGGGACCTAAGGTAGGCGATTCTCTCCAAAATTTCGTAATTGTCTTAGTGTTTTATGATTCTATTATTAACTAGTATATCGTATAATCTAGTTAGGATGTTGAAGTTTATTTCCGTCTATTAGTTATGTGGATGCCTATATATTATGATGAAATGCTAGGACTTTTCACCGATAATTCTGTGTAACAGGGGGGGGTCTTGTAGCACTGACCGACATTATCCGACTGATTCACGTAATGCCGGTCTGGAAATTTCTTGTGACCGACATTACCCGAAACGTAGTCACACCAGTAGTAGTAGAAGTAGTAGTAGTAGTAGTAGTAGTAGTAGTAGTAGTAGTAGTAGTAGTAGTAGTAGTAGTAGTAGTAGTAGTAGTAGTAGTAGTAGTAGTAGTAGTAGTAGTAGTAGTAGCAGCAGCAGCAGCAGCAACAACAGCAGCAGCAGGAGTAGTAGTAGTAGTAGTAGTAGTAGTTTTTATTATTGTCAAGCATATTATTGTCTTGTCAAGCATTAGTTCTATGAACCCTGTCTTTGACGACGCACTGGCACTAGGATGTAGGTCATTCATCATCTGGAATGTAATTTTACCTTTTTCAATTTTCGACCCGAGTGGGGTTCGAACATGGCAATTCTCTGGCCCCTTCCGCCTAGTGCTTGGGAGCCGAGTGCTCTACCCGCTGGCCCACCATCCAGAGGACAACAATCCTCTTTCACCGGAGCAGCTTTCAACCACCCGACTCACAATCACACGAATTGACTGGAATTGATGGTGTACATTACAGATATTTTTACTTTTACATTTCTGAGATCTCTCCTGCTACATCAGTAGGCACTCGCAAGTATGTGTGATCGCATCTAGTCAGTGTCGCGTCTTCAACTTGACCGGGCGTGAGACAGGGGAAACAACAACCCTTCTCAGTGCCATCAATGCTGGTGGTGAAACTGCTCCACACCGTATCATATTCAAGGGGAAACGCCAGCATCAGGGTTTACAAGAACAAGCTACGCCCGGAGACCTTATCCGTGTATCTGAATCTGGCTGGATAAAGGATTCGCTCATTACAGAATGGGGCAGCAATTTTGTAAGATATCTACGGCGTAAATGTGCGTTAGCTGACAAGAACCTGCTCATACTCAATGGACATACAACGCACTCACTGAATCTAGATGTTATCACCACAATGCGACAGAATAACACCATACTGTGGTGTATACCGCCTCATGCGTCACATCATCTACAACCACTGGACAAGAATGTGTTTTCGTCGTTGAAGAAAAACTGGAATAGACTGGGGAAAGAAAAGACTCATGCTATTGGTGGTCGTCTGCTGAGTAAAGCCGAGAGATTGGCCTTGATATACGCGACCCTGAATTTCCCCTTCACGCCTGAAAACATAAAAAATGGTTTCATTAGAACCGGGATATATCCTTTCAACCCCACTCGCATTTCCAGTGATGCCTTTCTACCTAGTAAAAGCAGTGAGAGACAAGTGCCGGATGTAGCGTGTTATCCTGAAACGGCGGGACCCAATAACCAGCACGACACTCGTGACACGATTCCCGGCCCTTCATACTCAATAGATCCTTGGGCTGTAACCTTCGCCGAATTACCTGAGGAACCCAACAACCAACACGAGACTCGTGACGCAATTATCAGCCCTTTATGCTCAACAGATCCTTGATCTGTAACCTTCGCCGAATTCATCAAGCAAGCTGAAAAGCCACGGAAGAAAACGACTTTTGCTAGGAAAAAAACTAAAAAGAGTCCGACACAAAATCTAACGAGTTCGCCCCACATGAAATTCATAGCAGACAAGACCAAAACAGTCGGCTGCGAAGAAAATTACGAAAAGCAAGATCAGTAAGAAATCGTAAAGTAAAAAAAGTGTCGGTAGGGACGAGAACCATTGCTCTATATGCCAAGAATATTACTATGACCAGATAACACATGAAGAGGCATGGTCTTATTGGCAGCATGCATATTACATGCGCCAATATGGATAGTAAAAGTTTGGGAGGGATATAAATGCCCTGCGTGTCAATAATCTAAATAAAGATGACTGGACTCAGTGCGTTTTTCATTTTCTAAAAAAAGTTTGGTGACTTATATCGTTTGAATTTTGTATCGTTTGTAGTCAGGTAAACTACCTATATCGTTTGAATTTTGAGCGTTCTGGTATATCTGATGTATTTTGAACCATGTTCAATTATATAGTCTTCATTATAATAAATACTCGTATTGTTCTTAACACTCATACAGGCTTAAAATGAGTTAAATTACATTCATTGAGCCCAGCCGACATTACCCAAACGCGTGGCCGACATTACCCAAACGCGTGGCCGACATTACCCAAACGCGTGGCCGACATTACCCAAACGCGTGGCCGACATTACCCAAACGCGTGGCCGACATTAACCAAACGCGTGGCCGACATTACCCACACGCGTGGCCGACATTACCCAAACGGGTGGCCGACATTACCCAAACGGGTGGCCGACATTACTCAAACGGGTGGCCGACATTACCCAAACGGGTGGCCGACATTACACCCAAGTGACCGACATTGCCCTGATTTCGATGGAACACCCAGGCATTATCCATTGACCAACAATAGCCGTTGTTTCGCATTCCTGGCAAGCAGACTAATCTAACGATGTGTGCGCTATTACTGCACATCAAATATAAATGAAAATATGATCGAAATCCAAGAAAATATTCAATTATGGCCGACATTCCCCCACTATACCCTATCCATTTGCAGGCTGTTTTTAAATTTACCTCTTGGAAAATGTTGAAATCCAGGTTTAGCTCTTTCCCGCGCTTCCCTAGCAAAGTTCCACCCATGGTTTACCAGTGTTGGGGTCGACCGATCGCTGAACTCCCTTTATATCAATTTCCAGAAAAGTATACAGGTAAGCTATTGAATATTTTGAAATTAATGTGACTGGGTGCTATTGCTGCAATGGCGCTCAGTCAAATTAGTTTCAAAATATTCAACAGAATGTTTAGTAGATAGTAAAGACATACACTTCTTACACCAACGTTTAGTCCGTCACCAATTAAGCGTTCCTAACGAGCTTAGCTACGTCATTCATGACGTAATTGATTTTGACGTCATCCTACACGTCACGTAGTTGATTATTACGTCATATGATTGATGGATAAACTGAAATTCTCTATTGGCTAGGTTATTGGGTCAATAATAGACTTGACTTGGTGTAGTGGTCAGCGCTCTGGACTACTTAGCCGGCGAACGGGGTCCGTACCTTGGAAACATGCTCAATCTCCTTTCGCCCAGATGCCTCACTCCACCAAGGCGTATACATTGCACCCCACCCCAACCCCCGGCCCCCTACACCCCCGTGTAAAACTGTTAGCCGTAATTGACTGAAATAAATCCCAGCCTACATATGTGGCCTGAATAGGACTTAGAAATTAGAGACTAGATATATGGCAATCAAATCAATAACTTCTTTAGGGATTGCTCATCCTGATGACGCGGGTAACTGGGCCGCTACTGGACTGATACCGGCCCGTATTGGCCAGGTATTGGTCCAGTATTGGCCCAATAACCTGGGTTGTCAAGAATAGCATTAATCATTTAAAGGTGCATATTCACATCAGAATTCCTGAAAATTAAATTTTTTAAATTTTATAATTGCATAGGCTTAAATATGATGATTTCATTATGTATAGGGCCTAAATTAATAAAAAAAATTTAAGTTGTGAAATTGAATTAGAGACACGAGTCCATAATTCAGTTGCACAAATGAAAAAAATGTCATTAATTTATATGGAATGAAGTCATCATATTTTATGATTTATTTCGGTGCGTTACATCTAGATAAACAATTTCAGTCTCTAAAAGTTTAAAATTTTTAAAAAGATTTTTAAAGTCATTCTGGTTTGAATATGCACCTTTAACACTCGCAGACCTCGAAGCAACACATTGTTTCTGGTATAAGGAAAATTCTGTTGAATATTTTGAAACTAATTTGACTGGGAATTGTTGCTGCAAACGGTTTCTGAGCTTTGCTGTGTAGTTGTCTTGAAATTAAGAACTGGGAATTCAAGGGTCGAAGGCTTCAACCGCGGGATCAGCCTCATAACCCTAAGCCAATCATAACTACTATGACACCTTAATCTACAAAAGATAAAGCAACAAAGCGTCGATCAAAAGCGTCGACCAAAGTTATAACTGGCTTCCTACTGAATTTCTGAAGGCTATGCATATTCCATAAGGTTTAACTCTGGATATGCTGAATATTTTGAAAACAATTTGACTGACAGTTGTTGGCGGCTAATCCACCAACAACTTTCAATCAAATTGTTTTCAAAAATACTCAGCATGTCCAGAGTCATTTGCCGATTGAAATTATTATCCGGTGGTTTGCAACAGTCTAGCAGTTAAATATGAGCGACTGAAAACGAGTCCAGACATGTTCTCTTTAAAATGCATGGGAAAACAGTAAACGCACTTTTTATATTTGGAGATTAACGGATTTTTTCTCTTTTGTCACACAATGTCGAGAATTTTGCAATAGAAACTTCTCTACGGGCGAGCTGACGGTTGAATTGCCCCTGGCAGGCGGGAGTTTTGTTTGTATCTGAGAGTGCAGGTGTTACGCTCCCGTCGGCACTTAGCCGCCCAAAAATCAAACGGTTTATTTTTTCATATTTATAATAATTTTTAACGAAATGAAACTTTATACATTTAGTTCCATTCATAGCAGACGCTTTAGAACCAACTTTCGAATCGCAATTTGAAGAAAATTTATTTTGAACTAATTTATTACGTCAGCTGGGGTTTATTAAAAGCCAACATACAGATAAAAACTCTTTAAAAAATACAGTTATTAAAGTTGTATAGTGCCTTAAATTGTGTAGGCCTACAGGAACGTCAATGCAATACAATGAAATAAGTCTTGATTTCATTCCGTCCGCATCTAGGGCCTAAATTAACATACATTTCTTAGTTTTTGGTTGTGAAGTCGAATTCGAGATAGGCCTACTTCTCTTCAAAGCTTAAACAATTTAAATTAATTTTTAGGGAATGAAATCATCATACACTAAGAATCATTTCGTTTCATTACTTTGAGGTACACAATTTAAATCTCTAAAGACATACAATTTAACAATTTTATTTCCAATCATTCTAGTGTGAATGTGAGCCTTTAACGGTTAGAACACTAAGGTGTCATCATCGTAACTTCAACGTTAATCATACAGGTGTGCTGCTGAATATTTTGAAACATATGTGACATAAACATGTTGTTTCTTTAGGCAGCAGCAGCATCGACATCGGCATTGGTAGCGGGTAGCGGCGGCAGCAGAAGCCGCAGCAGCAGCAGAAGTAGCAGTAGCATCATCAGCAGTAGCAGTAGCATCATCAGCATCATCAGCAGTAGTAGCAGTAGCAGTAGCATCATCAGCATCATCAGTAGCAGTAGCAGTAGCAGTAGCAGTAGCAGTAGCAGTAGCAGTAGCAGTAGCAGTAGCAGTAGCAGTAGCAGTAGCAGTAGCAGGTCCAGTCGAATTAGTTTCCAAATATCCAACATAAAATATATTCGATCATAAAGGATCTATATACGCACATAATTTAGCAAAAGATTTGTACAGAAATATGTCCTTATCGCCCACCCCACTGGCAGCTGTTGATACAGATGCCGAACTGGTACCCACTTAGTTTCCAGGGTTACTTAATAGGTCCGACATAAATTGCTACATTTGAAGTATTTGAACAAAAAAAACTCGCAATTTAGAACTCGCAATTAACCGCGCCATATCTCTGTCGCATAATGCTCTATTGACTTTTCGAAATTAGTCAATTTTATTCAAGTATTTCTTTGGTTTAAACTTCCTTTTTGTATTAAAATGACTTAGTTTATGGTGTAATTGGTAGGTTTTGACAAATTTTCTTTGTATGCATTGCTAGATTTCTATATGGAAAGAAGCCAAAAACCATTCGCTGTACATGAGATGCTTGTAGCGATTAATGAACGGGCGTTGCACGTGCGTCCGCGGTATGATTTTTTCATGTGGTGGAGTGCCGTGGGGTTGGGGGGTTTGTGGGTGTGTGTGAGGTGGGGTGGGGCGGGTTGATGGATATTTTGAAACCAATTTGATTAGCAGCAACACCCTAAAACCAACCCACACCCCTTCACATTAGTTTCAAAACATTTAACAGCTTACCTGTATAATTGCATTGAAATTGGCATTTTATTCAGGAGGCAAACTAGGTTACAACACGCGCAAATGGTGGGTGGAAATTAGATAAAACTGGGCGGGGCATAGTTAGAAATTAAGCCAACCATTCGTTTTCCCAGATGGAGGATTCCAGTTTATCCATCAATCATATTACGTCAGAATCAACTACTCGACGTGCAGGCTGACGTCATAATGAACTACATCACGAACGCTTAATTGATTTCGGAATAAGCGTTGTTGTAATCAAGGAGCTCCATGAAGAAAATAAGCGGCTTACCAGTGACTTACAATCTAAATGTATTAAAATGACAAATGAAATTGGGTGTGATGACATGCCCAGAGACAAAAACAATGACAGAAGTCGGGGTTATGACTGAGATGGCCGTTGCTGATATTGTTTTGCAATGTACCACTCAACATGCTGCCATGGAAGCTACCGGGAATGGAACTCTTGATGAATCTAAAGTTAATAATAGACCTTCATCATCATATCCACGATCTATCGCGTACCAACCTATGCCAGCGCCAAGGCTTCCTAAACCAAAGACTTCCAAACAAATAAGCTACGCGCGAGTTGTTAATGGACCTGCACCATATCAGTTACATGAACGTATCCCGCAGGTAAATGAGAACTCCACTGCAACACGCGTCCCGCCAGTAAGCAAAACACTTCCTAAAAAGACATTGATAATTGGGAGTTCAATAATAAAAGGCGTGAACACCAATGGCCTTCAAGATTCGGTTGAGGTTATGTGCCTCAGAGGAGCGAAGATAGAGGATATTCACTCCAAACTACTTAGTTCCGACTTACATACGTACAAAGACATAATTATTATGGCAGGTACAAATAATTCTGATGGATCATTAGCTGATGCCCTTATATCCATGGATACTTTAATTATGGATCTACAAACGCTAGTACCAGAATGCAAAATACGTATATGCGAGTTATGTCCCCGTGGTGATGCAAAATATCGACAGGACTTCATCCGCTCATTCAATAAGCATCTCGAGGTGAGAGAACATTTTCTAAACTTCTCAATGATCAGGTCCGCAGATTACTTTTATTCATCATATAGGCCTGGTTCCATAGACAACGCGTTGTATCACGCAGATAAGCTGCACATAAACAGTCGTGGATCATCAGTTCTTGTTAAGTGTCTAAATGACTGTGTTCCAATCGTCAGGTCGCCGTCGTGTAAATTTTGCGGGGAACCCAACCACAGGTATACCAAGTGCCGGCATGGTCAGCCTGTCCGTTGCTGGAGTTGTATGGGATACGGTCACAAATCAAACTCGTGTCCAGTATATTAGGAACGTGGCCAAGAAGTAGAGCCAAACAAACATTTTAAATACATTATAAGCAAAACTACGTGTTTGAACAGTTTGGATGCAGTTACTAACGGGACTATGACTAATGACATTGATATGAATGTAAAACTGTATGGTCTACCCGCAGTAAACTCCTCGAGTAAACGTGATGTCAATTTAGTATGTATGGTATGTAGTGATGAGTCCAACCATTGTATTGAGTATCATAATTATTCTAATCTGTTGCTCAGTAATAGATATCAACTACTCAGTAACAATACGAGTAATAGTGGTATCTTGCCAAAATGCGGCATACGCGCTAATAATATACTATATGATGAAGACAACGACGATGATGACGATCATGACAACTATGACGATGATGACGATCATGACAATGATGACGATCACGATAATGATCATGATCATGACAATGTTGACAATCATGGCAATGATGACGATCATGACAATGATGATGATGATGATGATGATAATGATGACGATCATGGCAATGATAATGATCATGCCAATGGTGATGATGATGATGATGATGATGATGATGATGATGATGATGATGATGATGATGGCGTAATTGACGGTGCTGCTGCTGCTGCTGCTGTTGATTATGATGATGATGATGACGATGTTAGTGGCGGTGGTGATGATGGTGTTGGTGGTGGTAGTAGCGGTGGTGGTGGTGGCGGGGGGTGGTTGTTTTGGTGGTGTTGGTGGTGGTGGTGGTGGGGGCGGCGGTCGTACTATTAATAATAATAATAATAATAATAATAATAATAATAATAATAATAATAATAATAAATCCATTGATCTGCCGTCTTTCAATATTAATTCTAAAGGAATTAGGATTGGTCATTTAAATGTACAGCACCTGGTGCCTAAGATTGACCAGTTAAAACTGATTATGGAGAAGTGTGAAAAAGAACTTGAAGTTTTCTGTGCCACTGAAACATTTCTCTCATCAACAATCCCAAATAACTCCATTGAAATTGAAGGCTATCTTAATGAAAGAAAGGACAGAAAAGAACGGGACGGTGGTGGAATTGTACTATATATAGCTGATAACTATTCATATGTGAGGAAACAAAATTTTGAAACGATGATCTGGAAACTCTATGGATTGAAATTAGAGCCTTTAAGACCAAGCCTTTCCTATTGGGCTGTGTCTATAGACCCCCTGATTCACCCGCTATCTGGATTGATGAATTTGAAGCTATGTTAGAAAAGGTATATTCCGAAAACTCCGATATTATACTTGTAGGAGATTTTAATTTCGACCTTATTAAAGCAGATAATCATAAATGGCAGTCTTTAATTGAACTTTTTCATTTAGAGCAACTTATACGTAATCCAACCAGAGTTACTGAGAAAACATCAAAACTGATTGACCATGTGTATGTCACAGATAAAGACAAAATTCAATCGTCACATGTCGGCTCTTTGGCACTAAGTGACCATTATCCAATATTCGCTGTACGCAAATGTAAACCATTCAAAACTCAAAATTCGCACCAACTTATTAAATACAGGAGCATCAAAAGCTTTAATGAAGCTAAGTTTCTTAGTGACCTATCTGTATGTGATTGGCGTTCTATAGGTTATTTGGGTAGTCCTGATCAAGCGCTTGATCAATGGTATGCACAATTCATCAACGTTATAAATAAACACGCTCCTGTCATTGAACGCAGAGTTAAACGTGTGTGTCAACCGGGATGGATGAACAGAGAAATTTTAAAAGCAATGAAAGAAAGGGATTATCATAAAAACGTAGGAAACATGTTGAATTTTAAGATGTTAAAGCAAAGAGTTGCGTATTTGATTAAAGCATCTAAACGAGATTATTTTGCAAATAAATTAGAATCAGGAAAAAATAATCCGGCTAATATATGGAAAATTCTAAAAGACATAAATCCCAAGGCAAACAAATTACCTTCAATGATCTGTGATGATAATGGAAGTGAAATTCAAAACCCACAAATGCAATCTGAACATTTAAATATATATTTCAGTACAATCGCGTCAAAACTGACACACTCCATGATAAAACAAAGGCCAATGGCATTTGATAAGCTATCAGATCATGTTTTTAATAAAGTTCCAGAAAATTTAGAGTTTCGAATTCCATATATAACCGCTGAATATGTGTTCAGAGAACTTAGCAACTTAAAAACAAATAAGTCATCTGGTTATGATGAATTGAACGCACACTTCCTCAAAGCAGCAGCATCAATAATTGCACCCTCCATTACACTTATTATAAACAAAAGCATAGCTACGGGAGAATTCCCCAAAATGTGGAAATGTGCAAAAGTAAAGCCTCTACATAAATCTGATTCAAAAACCAATGTTAGCAATTATAGGCCTATCTCTATATTACCCATTATCTCTAAGGTTATTGAACGACACATACATGATCATATTTATAAATTTATAACCAAGTATAATTTATTAGTGGAGTCGCAATCAGGCTTCAGACCTAACCATTCATGTGAAACTGCTTTGCTAAATCTAGTAGAAAGATGGCGCTTTTCGATAGATAATGGCGACCTTATTGGTTCTATTATGATTGACTTTAAAAAGGCCTTTGATCTTGTCAATCATGACATCCTATTACAAAAATTAAGTATTTACAAATTCAGCTATAATACATTAAAGTGGTTTTCTTCATATTTAAAGGGCAGACAACAATACGTTTCAATTTCTGGAAAGAATTCTAAACCACTGCCCATCGATATAGGAGTACCACAAGGCTCAGTTTTAGGGCGACTTCTGTTCATTTTATATGTTAATGATTTACCCATGTGTGTCAACAATCTTATGGATATGTATGCTGATGATACAACTATGCATGCTGCTAGCTCAAATGTCGCTGAAATTCAAGAAAATCTAATTAACGGTATGAAGTCGGTAGAAGAATGGTGTGTAAATAACAGAATGTTGTTAAATACGGACAAAACTAAGTTTATGATGTTAGGAACTAAGCATAAATTGAAACAAGTAAATAATAATGTTATAATCCCTACAAATCGTGGAAACTTAAATGTTGTGGAATCTGACAAACTTTTAGGAGTATACATAGACAATACGCTTGCATGGAAAGAACATATAGGCAAACTTTGTAAAAAGATTTCGTCCTTGATTTATATTCTACGAAAAAATAAACATTATCTTAGCATTGAGCAACGAAATCTGTTCTATAAGTCGTATATCCTTTCACACATTGATTATTGTAGTCTTGTATTTTTCCCGTCTTCGCCGACATTATTGGATAGTTTAGAAAAACTACAAAAACTGGCTGCTAGGGTGATATTAGACATGCCTTACAGGACACCATCTGCACAACTATATGAAACATTAAACTGGACAAATTTAACTAAAAGAATGCAAATTAAAATGGGTATTATGACATATAAATCTAGAAATGGTCTGGCCCCTGGTTACATGAAAGACTTGTTCACTTCCGTTGGGGTGGCGCACACTAGAAATTTACGTTCCAAAACACGCAATCACCTACAACTTCCGAGGATTAAAACGGAATATGGCAGAAAAAGCTTCAAATACACTGCAGCGCAACTGTGGAATTCTCTGCCTGAAACGATTACTCAGTCTTCTACTCTGCTGACATTCAAATCAAATATACATGAATATATTACTAAATTATAGTGATATATGGGCAATGTGATTTCACCTTTTTACTTGTGTTCTAATATTGCATATTTTGTTTATTTATAAATAGCTGTGTATGTGTGAATGAATGTGTACGACCTTGCGCGTATGTATGCGTGAACGGTGATTCGAACATTGACATTCGACGAGGTAATTATTCTGCAATACTGTTTTAGTAATATCTATCGAAAATGAACAAATATGTTAATTATCTAATTTAACAGTCATTTACTTGTGTTATAATATTGTACATTTTGTATATTTGTAAATAGTTATATATATGTGCGTGCGTGCGTGCGTCCGTGCGTGTTTGCTTGCTTGCGTGCGTGCGTGCGTGCGTGCGTGCGTGCGTGCGTGCGTGCGTGCGTGCGTGCGTGCGTGCGTGCTTGTGTGCCCGTGCGTGCGTGCGTGCGTGCGTGCGTGTGTGTGAGGGCCTCGGGAAGATCAGTTTACTGACGATGTATACCCTCCTTAAATAAAGATTATTATTATTATTATTATTATTATTATTAATATTTAAATAAACATGCTGTTGAATAATTTGAAACTAATTTGTCTGGCCGCTGTTGCTGCCAAAGCCAGCAACAGCACCCAGTGAAATTACTTTCAAAATATTCAACAACTTATATATGTATAGGTTTCTGGAAATTGATAGTCAGTGAGTTCAGTAATCGATTGACCCAAACACGGGCGAAATGTCGGTAGAGCTAAGCTAAAGATAGGCTAAAACTGGGTTCAATAATTTCCTAGGGTTGCAATATGATGTCCAGATGGTATTGGTGGTTGATCTCAACAGCCCCACCCGTACAAACTACCTATCCAAATATCAAACTCACGTTCATCTTAAGCGTGCGTGTTTGCAGATAATTTAAAATGCAATAATTGACTGTGTCGCACTTAGCGCCACAATTAACGTAATCAAGTACAATTAGGTCACCTTAACTGGCGCCTCGTTGTGAGCGCATGAATCAGACTCTGCTTATTAATCACGCTTGGATGCTGGCGGCATCATTTATTATTAATCATGGCTGAGGACAAAGACATGGTTTGGTCATTCTTTGAACATGCTTTGAAAAAGTCTCTCATTTTCTTATACACGTAGTAGTAGTAGTAGTAGTAGTAGTAGTAGTAGTAGTAGTAGTAGTAGTAGTAGTAGTAGTAGTAGTAGTAGTAGTAGTAGTAGTAGTAGTGGTCGTCGTCGTCGTCGTCGCGGCGGCGGCGGTGGCGGTGGCGGCGGCCGCGGTGGTGGTGGTGGTGGTGGTGGTGGTGGTGGTAGTAGTAGTAGTAGTAGTAGTAGCAGCAGCAGTAGCAGCAGCAGCAGCAGTCGTCGTCGTCGTCGTCGTCGTCGTTCATACAAATAAATGAATATTACGTAATTCTTTATAGCATGGGGGCATATACGTGCATTATTGCGCGTTTGCGTACATGGTATGACACGTCGGGAGCATTAACGTTCGATCAAAAAACCGTTTAAGTACACGGATGATGGTGAATAATTCGCCCGCATCATCATTCCTGTGTTCACCCGAACCATTCCAGACAACGCGTTGTCTAATTGACAAAGATCGCTGACTAAACCTGCACCCAATACACGGAAAGATCGCTGCTATAATCAGTCGCAATACGGTACAACTAATGATGGCGGCAAAATGCATCCTATCGCCTTGCATTTACTTCCTCATCAGCATCTTAACAGACGATTGATTGTAACTCAAAGATTCTGTCTCTCTACGGATTACCCTACACGGTAATGGAAGCGTCTGGTGATCTCCTCTTTTGTACATCAATGCCCATATTAGGTGTGTGAAGCGAACAGCCAGCGAATTAGCGTTCAAGACAATATTATGGATAGCACGTCGAGGAAGAAGAGTAGGCCTATGCCGAGCATTGGGAGAGTCCTGTATTTTGAGACAGTGTCGGTTAAAACGACGATGCCATAAGATGAAAGAGTGTGTGTAAACAAATATTTGGGAAAAGCAAAGCACCGAGATAAAGGATCAAACAATGTCTTGAGACGATTAGGTAGCAGTAATTGGGCATTGTACATAGATCATGCAAAGAAGAATCTGGTTGAATATTTAGACAAAAATATCCTGAGACGATATGCGTAATTTAACATTGTAGACGATGCAAAGAAAGATCTGGATGATTATTTAGATAACAATTTGCCTTAAAGTTGTTGTTGCTTTAGGTAATACCGGCTTTTAGTCAGATTATTTGCACAAAATATTCATAGCCGAGCTTCACTGAGCTCCGATCAATCACGATGCCACGGAATATCGCTTTCAAGATATTCACGTAACACGCCAATATTAAATTTGCACAGTTAGTGGACCAATATCAAATTCAATATCAGCGCGCTCGTTGGTCAAATATAACAGTTATTATTGGTCCCTTGCGCCGTCGTCCAACGGGCGCGCCGATATCGAATATGGTATTGGTCATCTGCGTCGTTGACCAACGGGTGCGGCGATATCGAATTTGATATTGGTCACTTGCACCGAATCAAATTAGTTTCTAAATATTCAACATGATGTTTATTTAACAGTAAATCTAACAAAGCAAATACAATACGTGCACTTGACGTACATTTCAACGTTCATGACGGAGCTAAATACGTCACTATGTATTGCAATGTCAGCATACATATGACGTATTTGAGTATGACGTCATATACTTGAGTGACGGATGATCGGCTCCCTACATTTAACATATTGTGACTGTTACATCGCAATCGACAAAGAACATTTCCAAAGTTACAAAGCGTTCAGTACGATCTGGATTATGTTATTGGGACAATCAGGCGCTCATTATTACAGCTGATCGATTAATGATGGGGCGGAGGAGGAGGGTCAGAGGGATGTGAGGAGTAAGGTGGGTCAATAGAGTGTTTGCTATAGAGCGATCGGCCAGGGAATCCCTTTTGTGGTCCTGAGATAAAAATAGACAAGAACGAGAAGCAGAAGTAGGCTAAACAATAGATACTATTCTAGGCGTCGTTGTTTTAATCGAGCACGTGCAGACGCTTTATTGTTCTATCATCATCATCATCATCATCATCATCATCATCATCATCATCATCATCATCATCATCCACATCATCATCATCATCATCATCATCATCATCATCATCATCAACAACAACAACAACAACAACAACAACAACAACAGCAGCAGTAGTAGTAGTAGCAGCAGCAGCAGCAGCAGTAGCAGCAGCAGATGGGGAGGGATGGAGAGAGAGGAGGGAAGGAGGGAGGGAAGTAGGGAGGGAGAGAGAGAGAGAGAGAGAGAAGGGAGGGAAGGAGGGAGGGAAGGCGGGAGGGGAGGGAGGGCGGGAGAGGGAGAGAGAGAGAGAGAGAGGGAGGGAGGGAGGGAGAGAGAGAGAGAGAGAGGGAGGACGAGAGGGAGAGGGAGAGGGAGGGAGGGAGTGGGAGAGGGAGAGGTAGAGATTTAGAGGTAGAGGGATGGGGGGGGGAGAGAGAGAGAGAGAGAGAGAGCAGCGAAGGGAGGGGAAAGAGTGAAAGAGAGAGAGAGCGAGAGAGAGAGGGGAAAGGGAGGGCGAGAGAGAGAGAGAGAGAGAGAGAGAGAGATGAAAGAGAGGGAGAGGGAAGGGGGGGGAGAGACGAGAGAAATGGGGCGGGGGGAGGAGGGAAGGAAGGAGGGGGGAAGGAAGTAGGGAGAGAGAGAGAGAGGAGGGGGAGAGGGAGAGTGGGAAGGGAGAGGGAGGGAGGGAGGAGGTAGGGAGAGAGAGAGAGAGAGAGAGAGAGAGAGAGAGCGAGAGAGAAAGAGAGGGAGAGAGAGAGAGCGAGAGAGAGAGAGAGAGCGAGAGAGAAAGAGAGGGAGAGGGGGCGGAGTGAGAAGAAAGAGGGAGAGGTAGAGAGGTAGAGGTAGAGGGATAGGGTGTGCGTGCGTGCGTGCGTGCGTGCGTGCGTGCGTGCGTGCGTGCGTGCGTGCGTGCGTGCGTGCGTGCGTGCGTGCGTGCGTGTGTGAGAGAGAAAGAGAGAGAGAGAGAGAGAGAGAGAGAGCAGCGAATGGAGGGGGCAGAGTGAGAGAGTGAGAGAGAGAGAGAGAGAGAGAGAGAGAGCAGCGAATGGAGGGAGTGAGAGAGAGAGAGAGAGAGGATAGAGGGGGGATGTGAGAGAGAGGGGGAGTGAGGGGGATAAAGGGAGAGGGAGAGAGGGGGGAGAGAGGGGAGGGAGAAAGGGTGGAAGAGAGGGAGAGAGAGAGAGAGATGGAGGGAAAGAGAGGGGCCGGGGCGAGGTGGAGGGAGGGAAGGAGAGAGAGAGATGTGCGTGCGTGCGTGCGTGCGTGCGTGCGTGCGTGCGTGCGTGCGTGCGTGCGTGCGTGCGTGCGTGCGTGCGTGCGTGCGTGCGTGCGGGCGTGCGTGCGTGCGTGCGTGCGTGTGTATGTGGTCGTTGAGGGTGTTGGTGGGGAAGAAATAGAATATAGAATATCTTGTTAATAGAATATAGAATATCTTGTTAATGGAATATGGCCAGATGGTATACGTAATGCTTGATGAAACAAGGAAATGAGGCAAATTAATCCGCCGCCTCCTCCCTGCAAAGAAAACCCGCATTGAACAGAACAAAGGCGGAAGACGAAAACCAATATTTTCATAAGAAATGAAAATGGCGAGATAATTGTCAGATTTCTGGCAATAACTGCTCGGTTCTGTTGCCAGATAGAATTCTGTCGCTATCTCTGATAATCTTTGGGTCAAAATGCGGCCCGAGGCGTTAACCATCGCCCGCGGGTAGTAAGAAGTCCTGCCGCTGAAAGCATCCGATGTCTCAGGCGACAAAACGTAATCACGAGTGAGAGAGCGAGCAGCAGATTTCCAAATGGAATTACCGTGTAACTTAAAACCTCTGCAATGGCATATTAAACAATGGCTCTGACATTTCTGGAAATCTTGTCAAATTAAATTCGAAGGGCGTCGCAATTTCTGATGTCTGTTTGTGATGAATGTGGCGGGGGAACAGTATCGGTAAGCTGACAATGTGGGTGACAATGATCAGTCATGCTCTATGCATTACTCTGATTAGATCAATGGCGTCATCCTAACTTCCACGCGTAATTATTATCATCATCGGTTCATATCTAATTGCGCGCGTGCGTGTGTGGTTTTGGGCGGGCGGCCGGGTGGTTGGACGAGCATGAGTGTGAGCCTGTGGGTAAGCAGCTGGGCGGGTAGTGGTTCAGGTGGACATAGTTTCGGGGCAGGTGGGCGGCGTTCTGCAAGCGGGCGGGTGGGTGGACGGATGTGTGGGCAACAGTAACTGTACCATCAACAATTGGCGTCGTCGTGGTCGTGGTTGTCGAGGTAATCGTGCTTGTGGTCGTCGTTGTCGTCGTGGAGGGGAGGAGGAGGTGGAAGAGGAGGAGGAGGAGTGAGAGGAGGATGAGGAGTGGGAGGAGGAGGAGGGGCGAGGAGAGGAGGGTGGGAAGGAGGTGGGAGGGGGGGGGGAGGAGGAGGAGGAAGAGGATGAGGAGGCCACTGTTGACTCTAAATGCTCACTACTAATCAAAACATTAACAAACATCACCCTCCCACTCACCATACCATACCATACCCCACAGACAGTCGCTCTCCTAGCACGTTAAATGCGTCTAACTGTTCATATTCTCCTATTTGTACGCATTGCTGACAGATAAACGTCCAGTTTGTAACAGCCTGAAGCTTTATAACATTGTTTAACCCATTAAATTGAGTCGCATTTTGGAAAATGTATTCGTCAAAACGACAAAAAATCACTATTCTTGCTGTCTAATTAAAGAACGAGCGCTTCACTTCTAACGACGGAAACATGGCTTCCAGGCAAAAAACCCTGTCTTTGACCTTATGCATCTGTCGGTCTATTTCCTGGTTTCTGGGCCAAGAAATATCACCGACATTATCCCATTATCCGTCTTCATTCTGATTTAAGAGTTAACTTGTTGACAGACTACATATTTTGAAAACTATTTTACTGGAACGTGTAGCTATCTCCTGTAGCAAAAATATCCAGTCAAACTGTTTTCAAAATAATCAACAGTCGTCTAAGTAAAGGCCACAAGTTAGAGAAAGAAATGGGTCCCAATGATATGACGAACGAGTGTTAAATGTCTGGGTAAATGTCAGCGATTATAGTTTCCATGAAACCATAAGCCATCTTATAGTTATTTTCAAATCATCCTACTCTGGGTAGAATAACACCTTCAAGTCGTTGCTGTCCAATTAATACAGCAACAGGTCTCACTAGTGTAATATCGCTTTCATGACACCTATGATTTAACAGATGGAAAGGAATTTAGTAAAACACATTTTTCAATTTAACCCTTAACACTCAACCTGGTTCAAACGGATTCTGTAGTGGAAATGCCAATTTGTAGACTAAGATAAGAATAGTTTTGAGAACGTACTACTAGAATGACTGGCTCGATAACTGAGACAGTCATTCGAGTGATAAATTTTCAAAATACAATCTTCTTTTGGTCTGCAAAATGGCATTTTCAATGAGGAAATTAAAATTTTCTTGAACAAATTTTAGTATTAAATGGATAATGTTTGATTTGGTAATGACTATACTAACTGGGTTCAAGTTTTAAATCTTTAACGGTAACGGTCCCCATTCTGATAAAATTTTCAGTTCTGTTTCAGTAATCATTTGCTATTTATTTTGAAACATGCTAAAAGAGGGATGTGTTTGCCTTCACTAGATGGATCCGATCTGTCATTCAACTATATGACGTCATTATAAAAAAAGTACGTCACAGTTTAGCTGACATCACAATCACAATGGCGAATCTCCGTCACGAAATTGTACGAATTATGTCTTTGATTATGAATTTACATTTTAATAAACATTTTAAAACTCATTTGTCTGATCTACATGTACGATTGTTTTGACATTAAATTTTGGGCATCGCCACGTCGGAGTTGAACGCGTCAATTAAGTTTGTTAAAAAGTCGGGCATATTTTAATTATATTTTTCTTCTCGGGCATATTTTAATTATATTTTTCTTCATTGTTCATATGCAATAATCTATACCAAAGCCTTAATCATAGGGAATTCAACCTTCTTAGAGCCGAATCTTCAATAGGTTTACATAGGCCGGGTACTCAGTTCCCCAGGTGGGTGTTCGTTTGGAAGTGGACACGATAGCAAAGCGTTGCTGTCGTAATCAGCAACAGCTATACGCAAAAGACTTTATATTGAATGGCTATTTGTCCTGCAGTGACTTCTATCGCATATAGGTTACTCTAAATGTTACGTTTCGCATTAAACGCCACAGCGCCGTTTTAATATACCAATATCTCAATTTCAAGATAGCTACGCTTAACTATTTTGAAACTAATTTCACTGGGAACTGTTGCTGCCAATAGGCAGCAACAGTTCCCAGTCAAATTAGGTTAAAAATATCCAACAGAAACTGCCCCAACAGAAAATCCCCTACATCATAAAGAATTTATTATTCTTGGTCTGCAAGGGTTAAATAGTTAATATATGGCCAAGACAACAACTTAAGCCATTAATATCTGCTAATATTTATTAGTCATAAAAACATGAATTTTATAGATTTGTGTTTTTTGTTCTCTGTCGAACGAGACTTAATGCGATTCCTTGGTCACCGGGTCGGTTCTATATAAACAGTCGATCCAATAAGAACCGCTCGTTGGCAAATAATCGTACTACGAAATCGTCTTTTATGTCAGAGTAAAATATTGGCGGTTACGCGCTGGGTACCGAACTTTTTATCCGAAGCTTTTGTTTTCGCTTTCATATCGGCCCGGATTTTGATGCTAAATCGTGCAAACAACCAATAGTTGGCGAATTTCATCTTTAAAAAATTAATTATAATCATGAATCATCGTCATCATCCATATCATCATGATTTTCGTGGAGTTAGCTAGGCCTAATTATGCTCGCTGTATGCACACACATCGTAACACCGCCGCCGGGTTATTTAAGGACATTGAAGGCTCGACGCCTCGCGAAGGACACGTGCCGAGTGCGTTCTTCTGCGAGATTGGCGCTGGATATCCCGCTGAGAGGACCGCTATGGCGACATCTCTTCTGAATCTCAAGGCATCGTCTCGTGCCAACAAACGAGAAAACCATGACTACGGTTCTTTATTATTTTCAGCAGAAGAATGGGTTACTGACGGCGAAATGAGTCGAGAAAATTTGTAGACAGATGGGGTGAATTGTGATATGCTTTTCTCTCTGGGGACTGGGTGGGTTTATAGGAACACCATTCATATTTAGGAGTTCTTGTGGGGGCGTTCAGGGGATCTGCGCGCTCACTATGTTGTCTGCTGGCTCGGTGGATGCTGAGACTTTTCGCAGCAGACGACACTTCTCCGCTATCCTATTGTCGTCTGCTCGTTGATCTTTATCAAGAATCCTAACTAGCCACCACATTCAGCGATTGATTATCAAAGCGTTTGACAATACTGTGACTGACAATCACGCGAACCATCGCTTTATTATTGTAATATGGAAAATCTCCATTCATACACACCCATTCCGTTCTACATTAGTCACAAAAGCAGACGATTCTTACAATAGACGTTACTATGAAGAACCAGCTAAATATTCTTAAAGCAATTGTAGGCCTACAGAAACTGTTGCTATGCTACATAGCAACAACTTTCAGTCAACTTACTTTTAAAATAGTCAGCAAAATTAATATGTTTAGATACTTTTGTTAATTCGAAATCAGGTTTTTAGGAATTCCGATTGAACATGATTAATCATAAGGCGAAATGGTGATGTTACTTAACTGTCTCGCTGCTGCAAGCCACCAGACAATAATTCCAATGAGCAAAATCGCTTGACATGCTGAATATTTTGAAAACAATTTGACTGAAAGTTGTTGGTGGTTTAGCCACCAACAACTTTCAGCCAAATTGTTTTCAAAATATTTAGCAGGTCTACAGATATAACCATTGGAATATGTTGTCTGCAAAAACTCAGTAGTCAGACGTTTTAAGAGTCTGATGTTTCCGTCATTGATGTGAAAATTAACCAGGAACATGTCGCTCTGTTGTGGGTCTGTGTGGCTTTATTAAATCACAAAAAGTGTCACATTCAATTCGGATGAGCCAATGTCCACCAATCTGTTCCAAAGGAACCCGATAAATCGGCATAAATGCGCGATTGTCAACCAAATAAAATCATAATAATTGGACGAGTATTTGTTGCGGCTTCAAGACCGCTGTCCACGCCATGGAGTTCCGTAAATTACTAATTTGTAATGCATCACGCGTAAGATAAGATGATGTGTGTCGGCAGAAAAAGGTAGTGGCAGGCCTATGCATGAATCCATTTCCTCACTCAATCATATGACGTCATAATCAACTACGTGACGTGTAGGCTGACATCATAATCATGACGTCATGAATGACTCGATATAGTCCGTCTTTAGCGCTTAATAGTCCGACACGCTGTACAAATTGTATGTCTTTACCATTTAATAAACATGCTGTTGAATATTTTGAAACTAATTTGACTGGGCTCTGTTGCTGCCTTAGGTAGATCGATCGATCGCAACACGAGCGAGGTGTAGACGGAGCTTAGATAGAGATGGGTGGGGCATGGCTAAAACTGGAAAGGTCTATTGCTTGTTGAGTCTCTTCGCCAAAATCAAAATCTTAAACGATACCCATTATATTTCTAGCAATGGTCGGCTAAATAAATGTTGTCTGTTTACTGTAATCGAATTCAGAAGCCATTTACAGGTCAGATTCTTGAGGTCAATAGCTCGACAGTTGATGAAGCTCACTCTATACTGTCACGACACCCGACATGACCATCTATGAACGGATTTTACACATGTTAAATGTCAGTCATGACTTGAAGGACACCGTTACATCCCGACTGGGTGAACTCCACGTCGTCATTGCTGCTCTGAATAATCTCAGTTCGTCCGTACGAAACGCTGACATAGATGGCTGCCAATGTCTATGGCACTCCAACAACAAAATAGATCTTGAAGTACACATGTGACGCTAATATCAATTGCTGTGTTTACAGCGATATGAAACAATATGATTTTACACAAATTTCTGATTGCCTTCTCTACTTGTATACCGAGCCTTATTAATGGCCAAGTTCACTTTTTATTCGCTCAGGTCTTACAAAGACAAAATGTATATAGATTTATACTCAGCCAATATCATCATGATTTTCGTGGAGTTAGCTAGCAAATTCAATGTTATCGCGCTGCACACACTACAAACGCACTCTCTATACCCACATCTATTCATACATGGCACTACACGCATCATAGCCCACAAATGATCCCACCACACCAACGTCTCAAGACAATGTCTTGCTTTGCCAGTGAGGATTTCACAATGTGGGTTTCTGATACCAGTGAAACTCTGTGGTAGCTGAGACCACACATTTTACAGCAATTATACTTAGTTATATACGTAGTCCTGGCATTACGGTATATTGACATTGGCAGGGAATCGAACTGATAACCGGCGAAAGCGCCAAGCATCATAGCCCACAGACGCTTCCACCAGACAAACGCCGTAAGACAATAATTACGCTCAAAATCAGCTACCACCGAATTCGCATCAGAACCCCACAATCGTCAAAGCCACGCAGGTAAAGTAAGACTTTGTCTTGCGGCTTTGGTGTGATTGCACCGTTTGTGGGCTATGATGCTTGGCGCTTTCGTCGGTTGTGGATTCGATTCCCTGTCAATGTCAATATACCGCGATAATGCCATAACTACTTGTATGACTTGCACACGACTTCTTAATTCGATTGCTGTAAATAATCATTTTGAAGAATCATTCACATCCTACGGGTTTCCACGTACAGTTGCAGATGCCAATGAAGCATTGAGACAAGATTGTGGATCTGAAAAAGATGAATAATGTGTACATGTATGGGAAGCAGAGATATCTCTGAACCAGATCATGTTGTTCACAAATCCCACTAGTTCACTGTGAGTCTGTGCCATGCAGGACACGATGTGCACAACATGGAACAGTACGAATTCGCATTGTTAGTCATAGTTGATCCATCTCCTTGAGAAGTAAAGCACCAAGAAGACCAAGAAGATCTTCTGCAATGTACAACTAGGCGCAATCGGATAATAAAGCCATGAACTACATATCCAGGAAGAATGAATAGTTGTGGTCCAAGTAGTGAATAAAGCCGTTATAACGGAGATTGCCCGGGCTCTCAGCACGAGCTTCAATGATATACTGCTGTATACAAGGGACGCCAATAAGGTCATTGTCAGTTTACCACATACACTCATTCTTGAAGAATGCGATAAGGGAGGCAGCGAACACGAATATTTCCGTGTACCATACGAACTACGAGATGCCACGGACATTGGACACTTGACCTTGTAAGGGTTCCTTAGGTTTAAATTTAAATAGAATTTATTTTTGTTCAAATGAGAGCACGATAAGACATATGTGTCTTATAAGCTTGTCTGCCATACACATAAAGATAAAATAACATAGATGCAGCAAGGTAGCGGATTGAAAAAAAATAATAAATAGCATTTTAACCCTTCAACATTCAAGCCAACCAAAAGCGGCTTCTGCAATGGTTTTGAAAACGTCCATTCGCAGTCCAAGACAAGACCATTCCCGGAAATTCACCTCTGGAATGACTGGCTCAATAACAGAGCCAGTCATTCCGGTTTTAAACCCTAAAATCCTTTCCAGGTCCACAAACGCGCTATGAGAGAATTGGTAGTATTTTAAGCAAATTTGAGTGTTAAAGGGTTAAAGATAAATGGGTTAACTAATTATAGGAAGATAACCTCATTTTACACCAGCTGTTCAGATCTTATCCAACACATAAACCACGAATGACATTTTAAACCAAATTCTGTTACCTTGTTCCTGGATGGCTAGAGATTAAGACACAACGAGGACTTTTATCTATCACTCAAACATCAGTGCTGGCGTTAAGATTAAAATACATCGCTTGTTAGATGACGTCAAAATCAAATGTCCGACGATAGGAGTCTGAATTGTGTTCCTTTGCTGAATTTATAATTTAGTAAATATATTGTTCAATTATTTTAAAACTAATATGACATGAATAATTTGCTGCTATAAACACGATATCTAACTATCTAACAGCTGTCTTCTATAGTTCCCATAAGATATAGATTCCAGGAGTGTGGTGACCCTGATTCGAGCATACGCACATAGTGGATGGAGCTTTGCTAGAAATATGCGTGGTATACCTAAAGCTAGAATGGATACCTTTATGGGGGTTTCGGGAACAAGGTTGCAAATGATCAACACTGTTCAACATTCTGAAACTTTCATTTAGATACATTGCTAAACATTTAGCAGACGCTGGTGAAGTAATGGTCCCGTCCATTTTCTTTTCCCTCCAGAGCAACTGCCACACCAATTTAACAAACCATAAAAGCATTAACGCAATCGCCCTCGACACTATCAAGACCAACGGCACCACCAGACCCACCACCGTCCTGCAATCTCCCATGTACTGGATGCACGGTTATAAGACACAACTCCGTCGCACCGCCATCCGACCCAATAAACAGTTTAAATAAACCGTGTTTAACTTGAACTAAAAGTACTTCAGAAAACATTCCCTGTTAGTGCATCGTACAGTGCCAGTACTGGCCCGATAGTGTTCCACGGTACCTTCCTTTCTCTTTATGAAGCAGCAGCGGCAGCAGCAGCAGCAGCAGCAGCAGCAGCAGCAGCAGCAACAACAACAACAACAACAACAACATCAACAACAACAACAACTATCTGTTCTTTGCTAACAATAAGAAGCTGACGAATTTCTAATGACTCAGGTAATATTGACAGCAAACCAGACCACAGGTGATACACAGTTGACATTCTTTTTTTCCAGACATAACATTCTCTGTTCCTGTCACAGTGAATTATGGTCACGTAAGAAACATCATAGGGCCTATTGTATTTCTCATCTGGACAAATCTGAGATTGTGATCCTCCCCATACAACGTACAATGGGGTGGCTGTGGGGCGGGTCCATTCCTATACATTCCCCGCTCATTTCTAGCTAAGTTCCGCGTTGTGGTAGGTTTTTGAAGATAATTTCAAACCGATTCAACACACAATTTACACAAGCATATACGCCCTCATTATTTTTATTATGCATGCAGAACTATTGACTAACCGACGGAAGGAATGGCTGAATGAACGGACAGACGGATTGACAGACTAACAAATAAATTATCAACACACGCACACGGAGAGACGTATCTGAACAGCTGAAAAGGTTGTTGAAATGATGGGTAAGACGGAGTTAATGAATGGATAGATGTCTTGCCTATTGGTGCACGTTTGACATTGGCATTACAAACCGCGGCGCTGATAACCAATTGGTATATGGGCCTGCGCCGTTTACAAACGGTCACGCCGATAACCAATTGGTTTATTGGTTTACAAACGGGTGCGCCGATAATAAATTGGTATATGGGTCTGCACCGTTTACAAACGGTCCTGCACCGTTTACAATCGGAGCCAAATTGATTATTGGGTCGCTACATTTGTATTATATAGTTCAGAAATATTTGCAACGCCACGTTATCAATATCCGTATACCTCCATGCCCCGGCTGAGATTTATATCTTTGGAAGTTCAGATTCAGATTCATTATTGCAATAACCCAAATCTGAGGATATTGCAAATATGAATGAATACAGACATGAATACATGACAAATAGCAAACATGAATACAGACATGAATACAGACATGAATACAGACATGAATACAGACATGAATACAAACATGAATACAGACATGAATACAGACATGAATACAGACATGAATACAGACATGAATACAAACATGAATACAGACATGAATACAGACATGAATACAGACATGAATACAGACATGAATACAGACATGAATACAGACATGAATACAGACATGAATACAAACATGAATACAGACATGAATACAGACATGAATACAGACATGAATACAAACATGAATACAGACAATACATGGCAAGTACTAAATTCAAAGTGTCATACAACTAGAACTATAGTACCGGTATGACATAAGAATAACAAATTATGCAAATATATACAATTCACCTTTCCAGAGCATCAATCTACCAATCTGACGTCATATGCAGCAACAGCGCCCAGTCAAATTAGTTCCTAAATATTCAATAGCTTACCTGTATAGTTTTCTGGAAATTGATAGTCAAGGAACTCAGAGATCGATCGCTCCCAACATGAGGGAGATGTGGATGGAACTTAGCTAGAGATGGGCGGGCATGGCAAAAAATGGAAAGATCCATTACGAGGGCGACAGAGTCTTTCGTTTTTGATAAACAGTATTCACGAAACGCGTAACCATTTTCGAGATATCCCAGTCACCTTTGCAAGAGGATATTAAAAATTGAAATTGTTCACTGTCAGATAGTGTGTCAAATGTTGTACATTGTGATAGACTATCGAACAGTTAAAGTCTATCAACAAGAAAGTGCCTTTGGAGGTGCCTTCGTGTCTGCTGGGTTGATACAGATTGTGCATATATTATGGTTAATGAAACGTTTGCGGCCAAAGTTGACAAAATATTCATTGCACCTGTTGCCATTTCTTTATCATCAATGGAGAATTTAGTATTAACTGTAATTGCTGTGCGATAACAATATATTTTTTATTCGTTTTTCAGATTCGCTGCATAGTAAAGCGTTCCCCGCTCTGTATCCGAGTTCCGTTTTCACGGTTTATAGCTTGGACACTCGGACAATCGGACAATCGCATCATGGCGTGGGTAGCGTTACTGCACTCCAAGAAACTATTAAAATCACACCGAGATCTGAAGTACACGCTCCATGGGAGCTCTCAAGGGCGCGACAAAAACCTCCCGTCATCCGGATCGCCATTCAACTGACCTCTGGAATTGTGGGAAATGTTGCGCGCAAGAAAGGAGATGGATTTTAAATTCTAAAACACTCGAAGATGAGGACTTTCAGAAACATGGCCGTAAGCGGCTTAACCATTTAAGCACTGTCTTGATAACGCAGGTTACTGGGCCAGTGTTGGGAAAATACCGGGCCGTATTGGCCGCGTTCCCTGGATTTGCGTCTTAGATGATCAAATTCATGACAAGCATTGTTGATACAGATGATATGTTGAATATTTTTGAAACTAATTTGGTTCTGTGCTGATGGTTCCACAGACCGCAACAGCTCCCAATAAATTAGTCTCAATATATTCACCAGGATTAATCGCTAAATTATGTTCTTCGTGTTTGGTATTTCCTTCTCACCATGGTGTGACCTCAAGCGACATGAATAGCTTTCAACAAACAAAATTGAAAATAATAGTTATAGGTAGTAAATATTAAATCTCCCACCACACACCCATAATCCACCCACCCTCCAATAACCAACGTTTAATCCACACTTCTTAACCTATGCTGCCATACACACCGTAAATTATTCCGCCAAATATTTGGAATTGCGTTTTTACGGTTTTACTAGAGGGCCTTACAATTTATAGGTGATGGTGTTTGTGGTGGCGGCGGCGGCGGCTGTGGAGGCGGCGGTGGTGGTGGTGGCGGCAGCGGCGAAGATGACGACGGCAGAGGGGTGGGGATTGGGTGGAGTGGGTGGCGGTTGTGAGCGATGAAGACGATGACAGCAACGCCCGAGGTGATGACTAAGGTGGCTGTTGCGCTCGGCGACGACGACGACAGCGGCGATGATGATGATGATGATGATGATGATGATGATGATGATGATGATGATGAAAGCTGTTGCTGTCATATATCTAGCTACAGCTTAAGCACCAGTTTTCATGCGAGATCGACTTGGATTTAATAGAGAAATCACGCTGATCGTAAGGTCAAGTATCATGAGAAGTGAACAGTTGGTTCATCTTTGGCCATCACCGCTGGCATTTCTTCATTGGCCATCGAGGGAGGGTAAGTCATTACCCAAAACATGCATCGTCATGGGTCGCTCTGCTATAGACAAAGACCCCCAGAGGAGCAGGTGCTGGAGGCGACTTTAACCTTGGACCCCCAAATGGACGCACGCGCTCGGATGTCCAGACTTAATAGTCCGCTTCACAGGCCCGCAAGCACGCACGCTTTTGTTTTCCTACGGACGGCTCTCTGCTTTAATTTTGGTCATCAAAGGCTTATGCCGGTCAAGTCTGGCATTTGGATAGAAGCGAAAATAAGTGTCCTTTTTAGCGGTACCAGAGCTAATTAAGCCGTGGGCGTCCACCCGAGGTCCAAATGACTCGGGAGAATGGCAGCTAATAGAAGCTGGCACGAATTCCATCGAGTTTATCGTTATTTATGAATTAAAATTTTCATCAATGTTTGCCCTGGCTAAAGGCGATTCAACAGCGTGTGTTATTAAAACTTCTGACTCGCTGTGATTTACGATAACCCTAGAAAAAATTAATTGCCGGCCGAATGAAGTTAAAGTGGACAGACCTATTTATGACAATAATATCATTCCGCGGTCAAGCAAAGGCTTATTGCTAGAAGATTATCATTCTGTCAAATGCACGATTTATGGCTTTTAAGGGAGCCCATTCACTAAGATTTTAATTGGTCAAAACTGGAGCCACACGCACATCTATATTCTCTCTTGGTCATTAGATTGACAATTTGAATTCGAATTTAAACGAATGGACAACAGGCCATCTGACCCGCATGCATATTTATGTATGTAAATGATTCATCCATCAGCTCGAGATATCATAACTAAAAAGAAAACAAATGATACAAATTGGCATGGAGGCCATTCCAGAGTGAATTAGTGCGCTATTTGTAGTAATGGATGAGGGGCAACACGCTGGGCGCCCGCCGATAAGCTGCAAAATGATGATGATGATGATGATGATGATGATGATGATGATGGTGGTGGTGGTGGTGGTGGTGTGGTGGTGTTGTTGATGGTGGTCGTGGACGTGGCCGTGGACGTGGCCGTGGTCGTGGTGGTAGTGGTCGTGGTGGTGGTGGTGGTGGTGGTGGTGGTGGTGGTGGTGGTGGTGGTGGTGGTGGTGGTGGTGGTGGTCGTGGTCGTGGTCGTGGTCGTAGTCGTGGCCGTGGTCGTGGTGCTGGTGGCGGTGGCGGTGATGGTGGTGGTTTTGAGGTGGTGGTGGTGATATTGAACATCGTGGTTATGATCGTTGTCTGCGCTGTTGTTGTACGTTAACATATAATCTGTCAAACCCACTGATCTATAATAGACAATGTATGAATGCTTACAGACCAGAAACGAGAAATTCCGTATGATGTAAGGAATATTCTGTTGAGTATTTTGAAACCAATTTGACTATGAGCCTTCCAGTTGAATTAGTTTGAAAATATTCAGCATATGTCCTGATTAGATATCTTGAAATTGAGATGCTGTCATTTCAAGGTTAAAGGGTAAATTATCTGTAATTTAAATAAGAAATTGAAATCATCAGATTCAGATTCAGATTTCTTATTTACGCCCAGGCCACATAATGGCATATGGGGAATATGAATTTACAGAAATTATAAATGTTATGGCGATCAGACATTATATATCAATTCATAATTACATATTTTGGTATTTATCTAGTTATATAACCACTGTTTGTGCTTTCGGTGGTAGTAGTAGTAGTAGTAGTAGTAGTAGTAGTAGTAGTAGTAGTAGTAGTAGTAGCAGTAGTAGTAGTAGTAGCAGTAGCAGTAGCAGCAGCAATAGCAACAGCAACAGCAGTAGCAGTAGCAGCAGCAGCAGCAGCAGCAGTAGCAGTAGTAGTAGTAGTAGTAGTAGTAGTAGTAGCAGTAGCAGTGGTAGTAGTAGCAGCAGCAGCAATAGCAACAGCAACAGCAGTAGCAGTAGCAGTAGCAGTAGCAGTAGCAGCAGCAGCAGCAGCAGCAGTAGCAGTAGTAGTAGTAGTAGTAGTAGTAGTAGTAGTAGTAGTAGTAGTAGTAGTAGTAGTAGTAGTAGTAGTAGTAGTAGTAGTAGCAGTAGCAGTAGTAGTAGTAGTAGTAGTAGTAGTAGTAGTAGTAGTAGTAGTAGTAGTAGTAGTAGTAGTAGTGGTAGTAGTAGTAGTAGTAGTAGTAGTAGTTGTAGTAGTAGTAGTAGTAGCAGCAGCAGCAGCAGCATCAGTAGCAGTAGTAGTAGTAGTAGCAGTAGTAGCAGCAGCAGCAGCAGCAGCAGCAGCAATAGCAATAGCAGTAGCAGTAGCAGCAGCAGTAGCAGTAGCAGTAGCAGTAGCAGTAGTAGTAGTAGTGACTTAGAATTATTATGAAAGTTACAGTTATTATTTACACGTACTTCATAATTAGCAATGACAGAATTATTACTCTTATTGTACCGCCATCTCAATTAACAAAGTACTAAAATTATAGTGGTCATATTGTGGGGGTCATCAGAATTTAGATTATAATAAATATATAATAACTGATTATAAAAAATGTCAGATTGGTATTCTTAGAAATGGGTTATTGCTGTACATAAGGTAGTCGTTTTTTAAACTAAAATACAGAATAACCTTATTTTCAACAATAGACAATTATATCCATTCATATCGCGACAGAGACTATTTTGGGTATTCACCACCGGAGTGACTTGCTCGATAACCGAACCAGTCATTCCAGTGTTAAATCTACAAAACAGCCTCTTATCGTGTTACTCTATAATTTTTCTACAATTAGGTTTCTTGTTATTGTTTCTTGGATAGCCACAGTGTGGGGCAACAAACTGGTTGTTAAGGCAGGTGGTTGTTTGCATTATGTGATTTTGGCGTCGGCTAAAATGTGACATGTTATTTACCTATTGCCAGAAAAATTAAAGGTGCATATTCACACCAAAATGCTTGAAAATAAAATTGTTAAAATTGTATACTTTTAGATGCTTAAATTATCTTCCTCGTTGGAATGAAACGAAATAAATCTTAATATATGATGATTTCAATCCGTCTAAATAAATCTCGTATTTTTACTTATGAAATTGAAATAGAGGCATGGCCCCCTAATTCAAATTAACAACTTAAAAATTTATATTAATTTATACGTAATGAAATCATCATATGTTAAGATTTATTTCGTTTCATTACATCTAGGCACACAATTTAATCCTCTAAAAATATACTATTTTAACAATTTATTTCCAGGCATTTTGATGTGAATAGGGCCCATCTAGTGATCGAATAAATTGAAATCGAATTAGAAATTTCAAAATATAACGTTTGCGACTACTGCGCCGCAGTGATGGCTTTAATTAAAAATTTGTTACGGCGATGCTTGCAAAAGATGGATCCATTAGTAGCTATGCCACGCCCATTTCTAGCTCAGCTCCGCCCAGTTTTAAACATGTTGGAAGCGATAGTGAAGCTCTGAAACCTGACTTCCCAGAACTTATATTTGAAGGAAACTATGCACGTAAATTGTTCAATATTTTTAAACTAAGTTGACTAGGGGACATTGCTGGGAATAACAACAACAGACCCATCCACCACCACAACAACAACATGACAACCCCCGACCAGGACATTAACTGTCACAACTACCCACCAACATTATCACCACGACTACCATAATATATTAAAATTTCAGTTTTAGAAACCGATTAAAATATTTAAATATATTGATAGTATAGGTCTAACTCGGCATGTAATGCTGTGGTCGTCTGCCCGTAAAATTTTAGACACGTCTGTGAAAGCTGCCTGCATCACATCTATTGCGCATACGTGGTCATCGTGGTCGTCGTCGCCGCTGCTGTTGTCGTCGCCGCCCTCGTCTTGGTCGTCGTCGCGGCCGCCGACGCCGACGTCGGTCGTCCTTGGACGGAATGGAACGCTGCGTGCATGCGTGAGTGCGTGCGTGCGTGCGTGCGTGCGTGCGTGCGTGCGTGCGTGCGTGCGTGCGTGCGTGCGTGCGTGCGTGCGTGCGTGCGTGCGTGCGTGCGTGCGTGCGTGCGTGAGTGCGTGAGTGCGTGAGTGCGTGAGTGCGTGAGTGCGTGCGTGCGTGCGTTTTCCCTCCATACGTTCATCAGTGTGTGGAGTTCTACTGGATCGAGGCTGACATCTTTGGTGATCTGTTATGTGTATATGTAAAGCATTTTGAGACAGACTGCGTAATGTGAAGCGGTCTCCTCATTACGGTTGGGAGCGGGAGAGGGCCATCGTACAGTTTGGTGCCAGTCATGTGACGTCAACTGACATCAAGCACTGGTCGCAGAGGCCGACTAATTCGATCCTCGAAATTGCGATTGGAAGTGAATGCTTCTGGGCCATGCACATTGAGGAATCCAGTTTTAGCCATGCCCCTAGTTAAAGGGATACTAATTTCATCTCAAATGTTGTATTTTACCGATAGATTATGGTATATAGATAGCATATCATTCATACCCTATCACATTCCCTTATCTGTATCAGAATTATCTGCTTTGTAATATCGGGTAGATGTTGAACAGTAATCGCCGCCCTGCTGTCTCTGCAAGCGACAGTGGGTGATGCCATGTACTGATACATTACATTCTTTATTATTTAACACTCACAGTCACCGTGTTGACTATTTTGGAACTAATTTGTCACATTAGTTTTAAAATATTCACAGCTTACCTGTGTAGTTGCTTTTACACCACATTGTCAAACTATAGACTGAGCTCTATTGAGCGTATATACCGAGACAGACACACTAGGTTTTTTTCTGATTGGTTAAAAAGTGAATCATGACAGCCATCATAGGGTGTAGAAATGTACTAAGGCATAGATACTAAGGCCTGGATATCTTTCTTTAGCGGCATGATAACAAGCTTATAATTCCCTGCATAGTTCGTGGATCTCGGAACTAGTGGGGGTCACAGGCTGGTGCGGTGCTTCGGCGGGGGGGGGGGGCACTCCGGCGCATGGTATCCCCCAGTTGAAAGCATTAGCGCAGCACTGCTGGCGTGTGCGCGGTTGGGGGTGCGCCGGAGTGAGTTTCTATGCGGCTGCAGCGCTGCGCCGGTATGGGATACCCTTTAGGGCATTTTACGTCGGAGCGCTGGCATTTCCCTCTACTGACAGTGAATCTCTCTGATGCATTTCCAATTGTATATATGTACTTATGTTTCTGAACCTACACTACACTGCCACCATTATTACTGTATAATATCTATGTAGGGAGCGAGTCGTAACTAAGTTGTAACCAACTTGTGACTCAATCCCAATTGTCTTAGAACAATACAAATTTGTTTAAATCAAATAGTTCATGAGTAGCATATTAGATCACCTGAATAGCTATCAAGAGATGAGGTTAGTTATCTTTTAAGCACCACCCACGTTTTGCCCGTGCTGGGATTCCTGCAACTCCCATAATATCAATTTCCAGAAAACTATGCAAGCAAGCTGTGGAATATTTTGAAAGTAATTTGACTGGGTGCTATTGCTGCCTATGCCCATTCAACAGAATGTTTATTAAATAGTAAAGACATACAATTCGTACAACAACGCTTAGGCCGTCACAAATTAAGCGTTCGTGACGAACTACGATATGTTCTTGGGAACATATTTCTAACTACGGTACAGGAATCATGCTGGTCTATTCAATCGACGAACCTGAAAAACTTCTACAAATTGTTGACGATTCCCGAACCTTCGTGGACTCCATCTGGATGTCAAGAAAACAAAGTAACTTTCATGAACAGCACATCATATTAATTAATTGCTCATAAACATTCTTGCAAGGCACGTCATTGGAGAATGTGAACGAATTAAAATACATTGGCTAATTAGCACCAGACTCTGAAGGATTTTAAGCTCAGGAAATCGAATCATGGACGATCTGTAAAAGACAGTCATATTACCTGCAAATCATCTTCAACAATTGGGAAACTAAACATCTATTACTACACACATACACGCACGCGCGCCTTGCCTCCTGCCCGCCCTCTCGCCATGCGTTCAGTCCATCTCTTGCATGCCCTTCTGCTCACTCACCCTCCCGCCCGCCTGCCCACCATCCGGCCACCCGCTCCCCAGCTCTAGTCTGCACACCCACCCAACCGACCGATCGACCAACCGACCGACCGATCACCCAAACAAACAACCGACAGCCACCCACCCACCACACACCCGCCCACCCACCCACCCACCCGCACATCAACCCACTCACCCAATCCGTCCGTCCGTCCGTCCGTCCGCCTGCTCACCCGCACGCTCGCCCACCCACATGCCCGCCAGCCAATCCTCCCGCCCACACGCACGCACGCACGCACGCACGCACGCACGCACGCACGCACGCACGCACGCACGCACGCACGCACGCACGCACGCACGCACGCACGCACGCACGCACGCACGCACGCACGCATTCACCCATCCATCTATCCAGTCGAAGGCAGTTCTAATCACGGAAATCGTCGTCACCATCATCTGATAGCCTATGGCGTGTCGCCAGCAAGCGCCAGTGACATGGCCGTACGTTATCGCGGCGGCACGTGCCTACGCTATTGAACAGCGAGAACAAAGCCCGTTGTTATCTCGGGCGGAGTATCATAACGGTCATATCGTGGCATTGTCATACACTTATAACATGCCATCAATGCCACGCGAACAGCGCCTCAAAGCCATGCCAACAAGAGTGATGGGTCTGGCACACGACTGGCGATTCCGAGTGTGATAAACTTATCGCAATCTTGACCAGATATCTTTGACACATTCTGTCAGAGAAACGTCAGTAATTTGCTGTTCAATACGGAAGTCAAGTCTGCATTAAGCGACCAGATTTATGGCGCACAAATAAATTGCTACTATGGGCAGAAAGTCTCTCCTAAACATGTCGCGCAACATAAGATGCGTCTTTTGGGACCAATGGATGGTGGCTCTTTAAGACAGGTGGTCGTAAGACCAGCTGTCTTAAAGAACCATCATCGTTGGTCCCAAACTCCAGGATGGCCTCTGTAGCAGGGCTACTTAAAAATATTCATAAGCTATCTACAATATCGCTTGTGAAATTGAGGCATATGGCTTTGCGAGGATCTGATGGTTAATTCGCCCAAAGCACTCAGATCTAAAGATGATATCTCATTCTGGAAGCGGATTCTCTCCGTTTATTAAACGGGCAGATTTCGCGCGATTACTTTATTACACGTTTAATATAACGTGTTTTTGTGAAAGACAAAATTCTACAGGCCATTAATTAGACGTTTTAACCGAAAAAATAAACAAATTTGCGAAGTGATTCATAGTGCGTAGGCCTAGATAGAACGTTGGTCATTATGGAGTCAGTATTGCCAGTTGTGTTGGTGGTCGCGCGCGTGTGTTCGCTGTGTATGTGATGTGGGGTGGAGGTGGGTGCATAGCAAGGTTTCTTTGGAAATATCTTTCACAGGACCCCACAATTTCCACACCGATTTACGGTTAAAACGCGTGGTATGCCATATAGACTGTTTTAGATTGAGCAATCAATCATATGGCGTCATAATCAACTACGTGACGGATAGAATCACGTCATAATCAATTACGCCATGAATGACGTAGCTAAGTTCGTCACGAACGCTTAATTGATGACGGAATAAGCGTTGTTCTACGAATAGCGTGTCTTTGCTATTTAATAAACATGCTGTTGAATATTTTAAAACTAATTTGACTGCGTGCAACAACACCCAGTCAAATTAGGTTAAAAATATTCAACAGCTTGCCTGTATAGTTTTCTGGAAATTGATCGTCCATGGATCGATCCATCCCAACACGGGCGAAGCGTGGGTGAAGCTTAACTAGTGATGGGCGGGGCATAGCTAAAACTGGATTCCTGCAATGTAAAACCAACGTTCATCATATTCTGAGAAATGTCACCATCATGGGATACCCCACTCAGAACACTCAACGGTAAATCGTCCAATGAGGTACTCATCTTCCAGTATTCTCTAGAAGGTATCCAAGATATGTATTACGAGCTGGTATCAGATCCTAGATAAACTGATATTTGTAGAATGGGTTTGAGATCATTACAAAGACAAGCTGATCCATGGTCATTTTCTGTCTTTTTTTCATGTATATTATCGAAATCTTGTTAATGAATAACCATATTCTGAAAGTCCAAAGCCGAGAAGACCTCAGTTCCCCTCCCATCGTTATGCCATGCCTGGTAATCTATGACAATGTTGGTTGGTGTGGCGTTTGGGCTTAAGATAAGTTACTTGCTAGAGGAAAAGGTAATATATCTACGAACCAGTATTTAAAAAATGGAATCCATATAAAAGAAATGTCTTGAGAAACTCTAACTGTTACAAGTATGTTACCAGAACAAACACTAGACAAGCAAACAATAGATGAAATCACTATCTCGCAAATGTTCTACGGCACAGCAAGGGATTAAAAATACTAAAACTAATAAAGTTCAAAATAAGGACTACATCTAGCGACCATGGTTCGATAACAACCGCAAAGTAACCAGAAAAGAATTCCATAATGCAAGACTTGAATTTAAGCTTCATAGAACAGAAGCAACTAGGAAGGAAATCCTAAGGACACGTAGAATCTACAAATAAACAGTAAAACGTTCAATGACAAGATACCAGCAGGAAAAGGTCCCCAGAAACCTTGTCCAGTAAGTCTTGAGAATATGTATAAATTCTTCATATCATTAATGAAAAAGAAGGCGATAATGGAGCTGCCAATGAACAATTGCATCTAGAGACGCTAGGAGAAAATGATATATTAAACAGACCTATAACGAATGAAAAGATCTCAAAAGCCCTACAGAATTAAAAAAATAATAAAGCTGCTGGATCAGATGACATAATAAATGAGTATATCAAGTCCACAGAACACATTATGATCAGCATATATAAACATTTATTTAATAAAGTACACATTTATTTAATAAAGTACACATTTATATAATAAAGTACACATTTACTTAATAAATGTACACATTTATTTAATAAAGTACTTGATTCAGCTAACGTTCCAGATGCCTGAAAGGATATTCCACTACAGACCATATATTCACACTGTCCGCACTAGTAGAATTATTTAGCAATAAAAAAGCGACTATTTAGCTGTTTCGTGAATTTTTAGAAAGCCTTTGGCTCAATATGGTATAATGGTCTCTGGACAAAGCTGCTACAGCATAGCATAAATGGTAAAGTATTTAAAGTCATACAAAGCATGTATAACAGCATACAATCAATATTCAAGTTAAACAACATACTCTCGGATGCCCTTACTTGCAAATGGAGAGTAAGTCAAGGAGCAACACTATCTCCAGTACTCTTCTCCATAAACTTAAATGACCTCGAAAATTTCCGTAGCAATCAAAACTATAGATCCATAGAGCTAGGCAATACAGAAGACGAGCTAGAAAACTTAATTAAACTTTTAACGCTCCTCTATGCCGACGATACAATTATGCTAGCAGAAAACACAGACTAACCTCGAGCTGATATTAAATGCATTTGAACATTATTGCAACATTTGGAAACTAAAAGTAAAAGTAGACGAAACAAAGATTATAGTGTATGGTAGTACCAAAGCATACTGTAACACACGCTCATTCTATCTAAATACTAAGACATTAGAAATCGTGTGTAACTATAAATACCTAGGCACATATTTTTCCTGTAATGGGCGCCTACTTTTAGCGGGGAAAAAACTTATTTGAACAGGCCCGAAAAGCAATGTTCGCTCTACATCGATGAGCTAAACAATTAGATCTAACCATCGATAGTCCAATAAAACTCTACCACCAATTGATAGAACCGAACCTTCTTTATTGGCTGTGAAATTATTGGAACTTAAAAATGTAATTTAATCGAAAAAGCACATTTATATTTACTAAGACACCTTTTAAAAATTAAGCGAAGCATACCTAAATACATGACATGTGGGGGGAATTGGGGAACTACCAATACAGTTAGTAATAGAAAAGCGCATAGTGATATATTGGATAAGGCCTATCTCAGGAAAGCAAAATAAACTATCACTACAATTATACAATTGCATGTTAAAGGAGTTTAATGAAAACAGAAGACCATACAAATGGCTAACATGCATTAAACCCATTCTAGATAATACAGGGCACACATATCTTTGGAACTCACAAAATATTCATAACACCAAAATCATTCAAGCTGCGATTACCAAAAAACATAGAGGGTCAATTTATACAAACATGGCTAGCCCAAATGCAGGAATCGTAGAAGGGTAAGATCTATGATTCTTTTAAGACTAATTGGGAAACAGAACCATACCTCATTAGACATAATGAAAGAAATAGAAAATTGTTCACTAGGTATATGACCAGTAACCATTCATTACCAATAGAAAAGGGAAGGTAGGAAGGAATACTAGGAGAAGAAAGGAAATGCAGTATTTGTGACAAGAACGAAATTGGAGATGAGTTTCATTACATCTTTATTTGCGACTTTTTTTTTTAATACATTACGTTTAGAAACGCTGCCTAATTACTACCGTAAGCGGCCTAATTATTAAAAGAATTTCACAGTTATTCACTAGCTATAACAAAAAATTACTATCTAAAGTTTATCGACCAATAAATGCAATTATTAAGCAATTCCTAAAAGGATGCAACTGTCGCACAAACACAGTTCAAGAGCCAGCTAACATTTAACCAACCGGAATACTGCAAAAGGTCTGTTGGTGGTTCCTAATATAGTTTGGGGTGTAGAATGTGATTCTGAATTTCTTCCTTGCATAAAGTGAGACATGCGCTCAACAGCGACCCGGGGTCACTTAGTTCATACCGAAATACACATTTTCGTCAATAACTCTGCAATGCAAGAAGGTATAATCACTCAATCGGTAACATACATTCATATTGCGGTTGGATAGAATTAAAATTTTGTTTAAGTTCAAAAGTTCAAATGTCTATGTCAATGGATCACTAAATGCATCCAGAAATACACATTTTAGCCATGGAACACGAGTAGGTAGCACCAGCAAATTTGCCCCATCCTTTCATGTTATAGGTGGTTAGAAGTTCTATGAGTTTCAGGACAAAGCATCACATATCGAGGTCATGGGGTCACACAGTGCATACTGGAATACACACTCTTGGCCATAACTTTGGAATGCAAGAAGATAGAATCACCAGGTTTAGCACACGCTTTTGTATTGTGACAGCTTATGATAGCTTTGAGCTTGAGGTCAACGGATCAGCCATCTATGCGATCGAACCGAAAGGTAAAAAAATATAAACCTGTATGTAACACTTTACCAGAAACGCCTGGTGATAATGGTGGCTATCATTCAGCCTGTTACAAAAACTTTGCTTCAGTCAAGCTATCCCCACACACAAATTCTAGTATTAGGCAGTGATGTTTTAACCATGTGCTTCGATCAAATTTAGAACATCACAGTACATATTCTTCAGGGGTATTTGAGAGCAAATGTATATTTTGTGGTGTTGAACGCAAAACATTGAGAGACAGAAAGTTTAGGTCCATGTGAGACAAAAGACAAGCAAGCTGTAATAGATTTGGATGACGAAGAGATGATTTGAAAATCTGGAAGTATATGTTTCAGTGCCAAAGAGGTGAAATATCATATCACAGTTGCAGAAAGACCGCCTTATACTTGGCAATAGATAAGGTGACCGTAAAGCAAATGTCGCTGATAAATTTGAACACAATCTAATTTTGCTGCAGTTTTTGCATGTTGATAGTGAAATAATAAAGACATGTAGTGCTGAAAAACGTACAACATTACTGGATCATTATAAATAGGAGCCTGCTGTGTTAGGTAATTTGGAGCCTTCTATAGCAAATACAACTCAGAAACTGAAAGAAAAATTTATTTCAAAACAAAAAATTAGCCCACTGTCCAAAAAGCATTCATCAAACATTGAAATGAAATCTGCTGTTCATACTATAGACTCAAATTGTGCCATGCTGATTCTGCTATGCAGTTGTGATAAATTGTCTTCCAAGAAAAGGACAATGTCAGAACACTTCCACACCCACTTATACCGTCATCTCTTGCTGAAGGCGAAATCACAGCACTGTATTGCATTGTAATGCTTCTTTCAGTGCAACGAAACCAATGAGTGAAAATACAGACTGTTAGGTAAAGTCTTCAGCTGATGATGTATTGCACAATGTGATTGGAGGCTCGGTTAAACTAGGAATGAATAGTTTGACTGGAAGTAGAACAGTAATTGAAGTATTGATCAGGTTTGGTTACTCCATAGGTTATAGCATAGCAGATGAATTGGAAACTGAATTAGCATCTTCTGTTATAGAGCAAAATAGGACCACACCTGATGACATTCTGTGTGAAAAGGGTCTCAGTACGGGGTTAGCATAGGACAACTATGATGACAGCACTGCAACCATATCTAGCACCGACACCCTTCATGATACGCTCGGAATATGTATGTTACCAAAATCTCATTACATGTGATCCAGTAACAGTACACAATAAAGACAGCCACAGTACTGCTGATATTTCGGATAAACTGTTTAATGACTGAGAAGAAATAGGTGAACATACAATACCCAGTTCTTATAATACAGCTCATCTAACTCAATATCCGCAGGTGGGCCACAATGAATCCACATTTAGATACGTGAAGCATAAAAGAAGTATCGATGTACATGGAATTGAAGTTATGTCATACAACAGAAGAAAACATTCAGCAGAGATAGCCGGACCTGTGACCTAAAACCTTTTGCTATAGTTTGGATCAAATGAGTGACATATTCTTTGCCTGTTTTCGCGCAAATTATTCACGGTGGTCTGTCAGATACTTTTTGAACCTAGATAATATTGTTAGTTCTCACCCTGGACTTCTTAGAGAATGGCGCCCTCGATATTAAGTATGCCGACCATTCCTCCTCACGATTTCATGTTGAGATAACATTTGAAGAGACAGTAAATGCTGACGCTGAGAGAACAGGTATATAACAGCATTCAACCAGATTTTGGGGGCATGGAAGCATGCGGACATCTAGGACTGCTGTAGTTTTTACGCTTATGCAGATGACAGGATTAAACAACCGAGCACACTCCAAACAAGAACTGAAACATTATCGAATACGAAAGATAATAGCGACTTGAATAACCTTATATCCACATTTGAGTCTGCCATGAACCTGTTCCATGAAGGTGTTTGTGATCTCTGTTCGTGAGCTAGGTAGAGCATAGAAGACGAGATTACCGATGGCTGCTTCGCCGATGCGATGAGATTTGAGCACTAGGTTTCCAAAGCGAAAGGTGAAAAACTTTTTCATCCCTGGCAATTACAACAAAACTATGCAGGAAAAATAACAAATAAAGTAGCTGAAATGCACAAAAGATCTGTTTGAACGTTTTCTTTATCTAGCTGCTGAAGCTCTGTTGAAGTTCTCAGTTTTCCATTGACACCAGTACGGCACTGTCCGACAGTACCGGATCAATGAATAACACGGATAAAGCAGACCTTTTGACTCACTGGGAGGAGAATACGCCACGTTCCATTAATGTCCATACAATGTTTGATGTCGCGATCATTGATTCAACGTTTATGATAAGATCTTTAGCTGATCCCACTACTTATTTGGCGATATTTCCAGGTCAATACTTTGTGTAAGAAGGCGGTTGATTCAGTCCATTTTGTTCGCGACATCTATGACGGTACCCCTTCAATTAAGGATCTCGAGGCTACAGATAGAGGAGCGACTGACTTACCATATATGATACATAGCGCTGATCAGGAAAGGCCAACTAACTTTTTTAAATTCACTAAGTCTTCTAAATTTAAAGATGCTCTTTTGTTCTTTCTTGTTAAAGAGTGATCAAAAGATAACTATGTTAACATCATTGGCAGGTATACATTGGATACCAAACGTACCATAAATTTACCGTGGTTGAGGGCCCTGTCGCACAATCTGAAATAAGCCAGCTGAACATAGAGAAGCAGACACTTTGATTATGTTGCGTCTCAAATTAATCACTGATACCCAGTCAGATGCAATGACACAAACATTCCTATCATCGCACTATATACCGTTTCTAAGAGTGAGCTTTGTGTTTCGGTGTGGCTTGAATTAGGCTTGAGAAGCAACAACATGCGACGATTCACACACGTTAATTCCCTGATTAATGCCGTTTGAGAAGATATAGCGAAAGCCCTTCCCGGGGCTACATACATATACGGGTTGCGATTACGCAGCAGCGTGTTTGCGTAAGGGTAAGATAAAACCGTATAAGATAATGATTACTTTGAAGTCATTTATACACGCTTTTGGTGAGTTGAGAATCTCCATGACTATTAATGCCACTGTTGTAGACACACTGGAGTTGTACACGTGCAAAAAACTTTCAGTAATTTTGTTTTAAATTTCAGCACAAATTCGTTTTAATGCGGTAAGAACTTTTGTGTATTTGGTTATTAAGGATAAATTGAGTAAACAAAGGCTTCTAAAGGTTTGGATAAAATATCAATGAGATGTCCAATCCTCTAATTATATATGCCTTGCAAACTATATTACTATATTTTCATGATTTTAAAGCATAGCTATTCAAAGATTAATAGAAATGAATTTATAAAGTTTTAGAAAAATTTGATGCAGAGTTTTAGAAGAAAATTGATGAGGTCCGCTACTCGATTGCGAATACGGGTCGCTGGCGGACGCATGTCTCACCGTATGCAAGTGAGAAATCCAGATTCGCATTCTACACCCAAACTACATTAGAAGCCACCAACATATATACCTTTTGCAGTATTCCGGTTAATTAAATGTTAGCTGGCTCTTTGATTACGGCCAAAAAACATAACCCGTAAAGATAAAACCCGAAAACAACCTGCCCGAAGAAATAGTTAATATGAAAATAGGTTGCCTGAAAAGAACCAATCAGATTACTGTAATAAATCTAGACTATTTGTTTTAACCATATCATGCCGAACCCGGCCCAAACCGGCCTGTGTGCTGGTCTTGAGGAATGCCCATGTGCATGCCAAGAGAAGACTATTTTTGAAACTTTACCACAGCAATGACTGGCTCGGTAACAGAGCCAGCCATTCCAGTGTTATATTTTCAAAAATACTCTTCTCTTGGCCTGCAAATGGACATTTAATAAGTAAATATTTTAATTTTTCGAAGAAGACTCTCTTACCACTGTATAAATTGTATACTGTTTACACCCCAAGTCCGAGTTCAAGTTCATTTTATTACACTCAAGGGCATATGAGGCAAGATAGTTAGAGAATAATTGTGGCGATAGTAAATACATTCCATTTTAAATACAGATCACGCAGTTACTTTCCAATTAAAACGATAGTTGCACGCCTTATTCGAGTTCTATGCTATAATTAGTCTATTCTATTTGTTTTTTGTTTTTTTTTATTGCTTAGGCTATATCTTTCTTTATTGTGCGATTTGTCTCTTAGCAAATTTAAAGAATTCGCATACATTTCTGGGGATAGGTCCATTGCATATTCTTAGAAGTTTCTTTGTTTTTTCTGCATGTGTGCGTGTGATATAGTACCCCGTGTATCTCGTGTATGATCTGGGAGTAATAAATAAATTTTGAAATCTTTAAAATCTTGCGAGCTGACTGTTTGCTCAATAAGTGACAGGGAAACCGTATTCACGCAATTTTCTTGACATTTGGATTGAAATGAAAATGAACAAATGTTCAGATAATGAAATCAGGATTGGTTTAAACGTGATTTATTTTGTTCAGATGGAAGCACGATAAGACTTAGAGTCTTATTCCCGTGTCTCCCATACACATACAGATTATTCAAAACTTTTTTACAACAAAATGGCGGCAAATCATAATAGTTTAATTAATTGTAGTCTATTGGTGTGCATAAGTGTGTGGATGTTGAGTGTGAGGTGGGGGAGAGTAGGAAGAAAGACCGAGATAGAGAGAGAGAGAGGAGGAGGAAAGGGGGGGGGGGAGAGGGTGAGAGATAGAGAGAGCGAGGAATAAGATCAAATGGAAGAATAGCAGAGGTGAGCTCTAGGTGCTGCCTTCGCCCCGACCTGTACGTGTTGGGCTGCTGTCCATTTACCCCTTAAACTATAAGTTCGCGAACGGGAAGCTACTGAAAGCGGTTGGTGTTAATTATGTATTGACATACCGTATTACAGATCAGTTTATTCATTTCCAAGTTGGCAGTGTAAGTCCCGTATAGAAGCTGGTTGACCGTAAGATTAGCAAGAGAAATATCGTTCAAGGCAAGCTGATTTTGGAAAACGACTCTTTGCTCGTTAAAAAGGGCACGATGTAAGAGGTAGTGGTTTGTAGATTCATCATTGTGCCCACAAGAACAACTGGCAGATTCCGACAGAAAGTTGTCAAATAGATGTCGGTTTAAAGAACTACAACCATTTCGGAGCCTGCATAGCATTATGTTGGCAAACCTCGGGCCTACGTAATACCACTCAGGGGGTTGTCGTATGGATGACATAGCCTTGAGTTTGCTTTTAAATTCTAGAAGAGTGACAGAATCTCTCACCTGCACAGGAAGCATATTCCAGGCGCGAATCGTTGCTGGGAAAAAGGATCCATAGAAGAGCACAGTACGGCAGCGGAATGGAGTGAAGAAATTTGGATGACGGATATTGTAAGGATTTCGTGCTTGGGATAGTGTGGGAAGATGGTTGACCAGAACCTCACAGGTCATCCCGTTAACAATTTTAAAAATTAGGATTGATTATAATCCAGAGAGATGAGAATATGCTACTGACGACCACAAGAAATGTGAACTCCGTAAAATAAAGCTAGAGCATCCTGCCATGGGGTGGGTTTTTTCAATCAGAGCCAAACTCACATTCTTCAATGACGAATGTCTTTCAGATTACATACCGCTCGAGGCAGCGATCAATGTAGACTTTCACCAAGGAAGGATAGAACAAAACGCTATGTGACACGGGCAGATACCATAGAATACACAGAAATCTGACTTGAACGAGCAGGCGAAATGATTTAGATTGTCAGACGCAATTCACCTTTCCAAAGTACATATCTATAAAGCTGACGTCATATGACGTCATAGTCAGCTAAGTGGTGTGTAGGATGATAATCATTACGTCATAAATGATTCTATTTGGCCCGTTTTAACTCTTAATTGTCCGACACGTTGTACGAATTGTATGTCTTTACTATTTAATAAACATGCTGTTGAATATTTTGAAACTAATTTAACTGTTGCAACAGCGCCCAGTCAAATTAGTTCCAAAATATTCAATAGCTTACCTGTATAGCTTTCTGGAAATTGATAGTCAGAGAGTTCAGAGATCGATCGATTCCAACACGTGAGTGTGTGTGCGGAGTTTAGCTATAGATGGGCGGCGCATAGCTAAAATGGAAAGGTCCATTGTCTAACATGTGACTAATGAGTGTTTGCCAATTTTCAATATAAAGAGAACCCTGTGGAAAATAGAAGTTCAACGATAAAGGATACATTGCACATGCACACAATGGAGGAACCCACTTTCTCCATCAATCATATGACGTTATAATCAACTATGTGACGTCATAATCAATCACGTCAAGAGTGACGTAGCTAAGTTCGTCACGAACGCTTAACGGAGGAATCCAGTTTTAGCTATGCCCTGCTCATCTTTAGGTAAGCTCCACGCACACTCGATCCCTGAACTTCCTGACAATCAATATCAAGGAAACTACACAGAAAAGTTGTTGAATATTTTGAAACTAATTTGACTTGCTTATGAACGCACACTCCATCTCATGGCATGCCGGAGCCGGCCATTTTTCTCCGAATAATTCGTTGTACCTAGAAGATCTATTGGAGGACACACCTCGCTGCAGATATATATGTCTATATGAATTATCTGATATCTTGATTCCCCCTCATGGCCATATTTGATGCGAACAATATCTCTATGTTTGGACACGGAAAGGAGATGTTAACCCTTTAACATTCAAGCTGGGCAAACACGGCTTCTGCAGTGGTCTTGAGAAATGTCCGTTTGCAGACCAAGAGAAGACTATTTTTTGGAAATTTACCACTGGAATGACTGGCTCGATAATATAGTCTTTTCTTCGTCTGCAAACGGACATTTCTCAAGGAAATTGATGTTTTCTCGAACAAATCCAAGTGTTAAATGGTTAATGGACAGCGATACAAGTACAGAGGGGCGCTCGGATGTCCTTTCAAATGATGTCTCGTTTACAATATCATATTTCAGAATTAGTTGTGTTGCTGTAAGCTGGTGCTGCCAGTGGTTACATTTTGAAAAAGATGGCACTGTGTGTTGTTGCTGTTTATCAACATTGACAGAATTGTAATATTTTACAACGTAGTATTATATCAGTTACATAATCTTGTTGTCGAAATTATGCGTGCGTGCGTGGAGTGATCATGCTGTCGGTCCACGTGTTACCCGCTTCAGACACCCTGTTGATGTATTTATTATGCTGTACCTGTTATTTATATACCTGCTATTTATGTTGTCCCATTGTTTTATATGTTATTAATCATATTATATTGCCACTGTAAGTACTAGAGACCACGCGCGCAGTTGAATGTTATATATGTGTGTAAGTAGTCCACCGCTCTGTAGGCACTGCCTTTGATGGACTACCTGTTGTGATTATGCATATGTACAAAATTGTATGAAATAAATAAGATTGCATGTTGAATGTTGAAGCTTGTACGCGTATTTCCTAAAGCTGCGTTTACCTGGCACGCGGGGTGCGGAACGCGGAACGGAAAGAGGATATGCGGGTAAAATATCGCGTGTACCATTTACCTGCACGCGGAATCATTGCGTTATTTTACTGCATTTTCATTGGTGATATTGTGATATTTCTATCAAATTTCTTTGGAAAGCGGCAACACATTTTTTAATCTTTGATATCTAGCTTTCCACTGCGACCATTACAAAATGTTTATGTACGGAGGCGAGAGATGCAGATCCAAAATGGTGTATACTGACGACTGGATTTAAAAATGATACCGTGGCCTAATCTAATAACATGTAATTATAATATTACTGATTTCAGATTTTTTCCCCGACAAATTAGTTCTTATAATTTTAGACGATACGTCAGCTTTAACTACTTGGATTACCCTTTCGTTGCTAGGTTACATGTGCTCTATTCCGCAACGGAATCTTTTCCATCCGGAAAAGTTGCTACACCGAACGATCGGTTTTTCCGCATGCCGCCGTTCCGCGTTCCGCATGCCGCGTGCAGGTAAATGGATGAAGGAAAATAGTAAAGACCGATCTGAAGTATATTCCGCGTTCCGTTTCCGCAATCCGCTTTCCGCATTCCGCGTGCCAGGTAAGCGCAGCTTTAGACAACACAACAGAGTGTCCGAGAGTTTTCTCACAGAACAGTTATAAAATTAAACGTTCTGAGAAGCAATCGTCTGCATTCTGAGTGAGCAAACCACATTTGCCGTGACTGACAATTGGGTGTGTACATATTTATAGCACTGAACATTATATTCAAGCTATGAAATGTGAAGGGCATCTTATGATGCGTCACTTCAACCCACCCATTCAACCCACGCCACCCCATTCACCCCACACCACCCGGTGATGAAAATATGTATGGAGTAAATTCCCAGGAGGCTAATATATATATTAGCCTCCTGGGAATTTACTCCCCTGTCTTGGACCACGTAACTGAAACGTCTGGACCAAGCTCCACCCATTCAGGTACGGGAATACAATATTCATAGAATTCTATGATGAGTAAACATCTATGACAAAATCACACACGCATCGCAAAATAGTCCCTCTATTATAGAAACATTTCCTACACCGAATGAAAAGTGAACTGTCTGACTGCTGCATACCACAAGACGATAATTTCAACGGGCAATAACTGTGGACTTACTGAATAATTTTGAAACAAAGCTTAGCCACCAACAGCTTTCAGTCCAATTGTTTCCAAAGTATTCAGCATATATAGACTTAAATCACATGAAAAATGTAGTCTGCAGAAATTCAGCAGGCGTACTGTTAAATTTGTTAGCGGTTTTGCGTGGTATTCATAGTCAACGTACCGTATATGTCGTCCATTGATGGTAACTCAAGCCCATCATCATCTGCCTCTCTATAACTGTACGCGTGCAAATCAATGTTGATTTAAAATTGAACATATTTATTTACATTTCCCAACAAAGAAAAAGCTGCTTGAAAATTTGCCTTTATTCGCCTATTACCGGAACAACCCTCCATCTGCTCAAAGTAAACATTGAATTTGAAAAATAGTGAGAAAACACCCCGGACATCAACGATATAACCCTCTCAACCCTACAAATCAAGTACGAGAAATTATTTATTTAGGCCTATAGATCATAGTTTCTTGTTCAGGGGATAGTCATTTGAAGTCGTCGTCGTCGTCGTCCCAGTAGTAGTAGTAGTAGTAGTAGTAGTAGTAGTAGTAGTAGTAGTAGTAGTAGTAGTAGTAGTAGTAGTAGTAGTAGTTTTTTATTATTGTCAAGCATTAGTTCTAGGAACCCTGTCATTGACGACGCACTGGCACTAGGATATAGCATCCAAAGGACAAAAATCCTTTTTCACCGGACCAGCTTTCAACTACCCGACTCACAACCACACGCCCCACACGACTGTAACTGATAGTGTACATTCCAGACTTGCCATATCTTTAGGCACTGGCATGTATGTAGTTTTTATTTTTGTCAAGCATTAGTTCTAGGAACCCTGTCATTGACGACGCACCGGCACTAGGATATAACACAGTCGATACTGGGGAATGTAATTTTTAGTAGTAGTAGTAGTAGTAGTAGTAGTAGTAGTAGTAGTTAGTAGTAGTAGTAAGTAGTAGTAGTAGTAGTAGTAGTAGTAGTAGTAGTAGTAGTAGTAGTAGTAGTAGTAGTAGTAGTAGTAGTAATAGCTGCGGTGACGGCGCGGCGGCAGCAGCAGCAGAAGCGGGAGGCGGCGGTAGGTGGTGGTGGTGTTGGTGGCGGCGGCAGCAGCAGTAGTAGCAGTAGTGGTTGTGCTAGTCGTTGCCGTTTCCGTTGTGTGTCGTCTTTGTTACTGCAGCTTGCTTCTCTAGATGCCTTGATTGCATTTTGATGAATTTAAATTTGAGATGCTGAGTTAAACAACTTTCGTGTATAGTCGTCTTGAAAATGCAACACTAACATTTCTCTGGCACAACTGTTATCAAGGCAAAGATCTCATTACCCTGAGCAAGTGA
>CM067373.1:76887133-76897633 GCA_034401795.1 Chaetoderma sp. LZ-2023a | reverse complement strand
TGGTTAAAACCGGGAATTGATTAACCCAATAATACTCGTGCCACCCAAAAAATTGCTTTTGTGGTAGATCTGAGAAATGCCCATTTTCAGACCAGGACTCCAGTAGAATACTATTTTTTAAATTTACTACTGGAATGACTGGCTCGATAATCAACCCAGTCATTCCAGTGATAAATTTTCAAGAATAATCGCAACCTGCAAATGGACATTTTCTATGAGAAAATTGATACTTATTTTGAAGAATTTGAGGGGTAAATGGTTATGGATGAGACATCTGACCAATCAAATTTCTGAATAGAACTTCTGGAGCATACCACCATAGGGTCCATCTAGTTAAACTTGGTTAAAATCAACCAAGCGGCTGAGGAGATGCATTTTGACAATTTCCGGGAACCTTTTCATAGAATCTAAGATTTTCACCCCAAAACTGACTAATTGAAGTTCTGAACTCAGAAGCGTAGCACCATACGGTTCTTATGGCCAAATTTTGTTGAAATCCACCAAGGAGATGCATTTTGACAATTTCCAGTAAATCATTTACAAAATCTAAGATTTTCAGCGATCAATTTATGTCCAATCAGAATTCTGAAGAGATGTTCTGGAGCCTAACACCCAGGGGTAGATCTTAAGGATTTGTTCTACTAACCTAGACAGGATAGTGCATCATTGATTTTACTATCCCGCAGCAAACTTCACTAACCCAATGTTTGTACGCTCAAAGCTGATCACTTCTTTAATACAATCACTGATACAGAGAAGCCGTTGAATATTTTGAAATTAGTTTGTCTGGAAAGCCGTTGCTGCCTTTGGTGGGTACTGAACATAATGACATTAGAATACTATTTTTTTGTATTTCCTCTTTTGAGAGCAACTAACCCAGACAGGTTAGTGCAGGTGCAGTTTTACTAGCCCATATGAAATTCTACTATCCTCGGGTGAACAGGTTAGTCTTATAATCGAGCCCTGCTAACACGATAAGATTCTCCCAGACAAATTTGCCTGAAATTGGTCATAGAAGATGCGATTTTACAGACAGCTGAGTCACGACCACCACGGCATAAGCTCAATTTGTCAGCATTTATCTCATAATCGGCCATAACTGTCATGATTTTTTACCTGTGTCGCCAGACGCAAGGGTTAATATGAGAATGGAGTGCTTCGACTTCTTTTGGGTAAAAATCACAATGCAACAGCTTTCAGCAACAATTTCTTCAAATTGGACACTGTGAATAACTCTGGTTCTACTGGCCGAATATTTGTCTATGGGGTCCTGTATATGTGCACCAATTTTGAGGTCAAAGCTAAATCTCAAACAGTAAAAGCTTTCAGTTGGCAACATTGCTTAAAAAACAGACACTTTTGACGCCATAGCGGCCCAATTGAAAAATATACATGTATCAACGACATGAATATTGTGCAAATTTGTCCAGGTTATTCATTACAACCGAATTACCATTGCATAAGCTGACCCAGGATATGCAATTTTACCGACGGACGAACACCATGGCATAGGCTCACTTGGGCCTTCAGGTCAGGCGAGTTAATAATGATCTGATATTCCGAATAAGGAATTGTACAATACAATGTTTGCCTTATTGGGTAAGAAAAGAGATTGTTCTCTACCACATGGTGATGATCCTACAATGATCGCCCGCTCATTTTCTGACTTCTTTCATGACAAGATCGAGGATATCCGTACACAATTGCAACAGTCAAATGATTCAGCTGCGTTTCTCTCCAATCAAACCATGTTCACTCATAAAACTTTTGACAATTTCACTTCATTTTCTGAAAGCGATATAATGGCTCTTTTAAAGGAATTAAAACCAACATTTTGTACTCTCGATCCCATTCCTACGAAAATCGTGCTTGAAAACATTGACATCTTGCTCCCAACAATAACTATGCTGGTTAATTCCAGCTTAGAATCTGGCCTCATGCCAATGACATTTAAGCGGGCAGTTGTCAAACCACTGTTGAAGAAGTCTGGCCTAGACGAAGATACTCTAAAAAACTATAGACCTGTCTCGAACCTGCCTTTTATGTCTAAGCTAATCGAGAAGGCGGTGTTCAAAAGATTATCAGCTCATGTAAGTGACAATGCGTTATATGAACCGTTTCAGTCAGCGTACCGTCAGCGTCATAGCACGGAGACTGCTCTATTATGCGTCCTCAATAATATCCGAGAGGCGGTAGACAGAGGTAATGTGTCATTGTTGCTACTCCTTGACCTCAGTGCCGCATTTGATACGATAGACCATCATTTACTTATGTCACAATTGAGTAGTGTATTTGGTTTACAAGGCACTGTCTGGAACTGGTTTCACTCATATTTATCCGATAGACACCAGTCTGTATATATTAACGGCACACTTTCAGAACCAGTCAACCTCGTGTGTGGTGTGCCTCAGGGGTCTATTCTAGGTCCGGTGTTATTTACACTCTACACACAACCACTTGGATCGGTTATTGATCAGCACAACATTATGCGTCACTTCTATGCTGATGACACACAGCTTGTCATTAGTTTTGAACCTCCAACATGTACTGCACGCTTAGCAACAAGTCAGCTCAATATGTGTTATATAGACATTAAAGAGTGGATGACTACAAACATGCTGAAACTTAACGATGAAAAGACTGAAGCTCTGTTAGTCGGGCCAGCAAACCGACGTGCTAAGACTGACCTATGTGACATCACAGCTGGAAATAGTCAAATAAAGCTGTCAACTGTCGTAAAGGATCTTGGTGTATACTTAGACAATGAACTGACTATGGATAAACATGTTAGTTACATCTGCAAAGTCTGCTATTTTCAATTGCGCAATATCGGCAGCATCAGGCGCTATATCACAAAAGAGGCCGCGATCATGCTAGTACGAGCATTGATAACGTCGCGCCTGGATTATTGTAATAGCCTCCTGATTGGCGCCTCAAAAGAACTTATTCAGCGACTTCAGGTGGTCCAGAACACTGCAGCGAGAATCATATCCCTGTGTGCCAAGCGAGAACACATTACTCCGGTCCTACATGATTTGCACTGGCTCCCCATTGTGCAAAGAATAACTTTTAAGACACTATGTCTGACATACCAATGTGTATCTGGCACAGCACCAGCCTATCTCTCTGACCTTGTACAACCTTACATTCCTGGTCGCTCTCTCAGATCTGCAAATCTAAATCTACTAAAAGTACCTAAGGTCAACTCTAAAACATATGGCCATAAAACTTTCTCTTTCACTGCAGCTACCGAATGGAATAACTTACCAAATGAAATTAGAAACTCATCAACTTTAGAAATCTTTAAATCCAATCTTAAATTCTATTTATTTCAAATAGCATATCCATAGAATACTTACGCGCGTTAGCGCTTAGAGCATGCAGTTGCATGGATTAAGCGCTCTAAAAATGTACTATTATTATTATTATTATTATATTCTCAGTTTATAGAAATTTAGCCATGCACAAGAATCATAGTAATTTCAATAGTTGATGCAACAACAATCTTCTATGATTTCACATAGAATGGCTGTACTAATATCCGAGTGTACTGTGAAGGCCCATGCTTTCATTGTGCTTATGATTTCACATAGAATGACTGTACTAAAACCTGAGTGTACTGTGAAGGCCCATGCTTTCATTGTGCTATGCTTTTCTGACCCCTGTTTGCTTTAACCCTTTCACAGATGAATTCCCTATATCTAATTTTCAAGGCAACCATAGAGGAAAACTGTTGAATATTTTGAAATTGATCGGACTAGAAACTGTTGCTGCCTTAGGAAACAACAACTTCCAGTTAAATCAATTTCAAAATATTCAACAGAATAAGTTTTGTCGTACGGAATTTATTTTTTCAGGGATTTGTCAATGAAAGGATTATGCTAACACTGCCTTCCAGTAAAGTTATTTGCTGAATATCCAACAGCTTTCTTATATTGTATTAAACCCCTTGAAAAAGCTATAGACTGTCAGACTGACACTGGCGTTTCATGGATAAAACCGAAAGAATTAAGAGAATCATGGACAACAAAACATCATGGATAAATCTTGCTCACACTTGATGCATGTGGTTAAGGTAAAGGAAAAGGGAGCTTCCAAATGGTGTTGATTGGTAACACCATAGAGTAATGTAACTACTATCACCAGTAAAGAAGATACAATGAATCAGAATAACTTAAAGCAACTAAACTACCTTAATATCCCTCTCAATGCTCAGATGCCCGATAAATCTAATTCTGTTCCTTTTTACATGCGGTCCTGTTATTACTGTACTTGTTATATAACAGTGATCTACTAGTATATCTGCTAGTAAAAGCGATATAAAATACCCGAAACTTTTCTGAAAACAATTTGACAGGCCACTGGTATATGCAGCAAAGAATTTAAGTGAAAATGGTTTCAAATTATTCGCTGGCATCATTTTGTGACCATAGAAACAATCAGTGAAAATTACACTAGCCAACTGGAAAACATTTTGACTGAGAATCCTTGCTGCTGCTAGCAACTACTTCCAGTCAGATTGTTTTCAAAATAGTCAGCAGTATTGCACCAGTAAATAAGCTCTGTTATAGGTATCAATGCACACATGGAATACTATTTGCGTGGCACTTAAACCCCACTGATAGGCACTTAGGTTCACTTACATCTTTGATTGTTTGCAATACGGGTAAAATGATTGCTCCGATTATTCAGATAAATACATGGTTAATGTCTATGTTTAGAAACATCGTTTTAAGTTATTCTGATTCATCTCTGGCATTTTACTGGAGTTAATAGTTTTATTCCTCTATGATGGTACCAATCAACAACATTTCGATGTTCATCTTTTCATTTTCTTTAAATTATAATATATTATGGTGGCTGTTCTTGAGGTAGCGTTGATTGACACAAATCTTTGAAATTAATGATAATTTCAACAATTGCAAATGACTAATAACGAAATTTGACCATTTAAGCAATAATAAGTTTTTATTGTGAAAGATTATTAAATCTGTTGTATCGCAACAGTACATATATGATAATATTCTCAGAACATAGTCATAGACAGTAGAATTCCGCCTGGTGATTAAAGCACAATATGTACCGAATTTTGTCCCATATAAATCATATCTGCAGACAGTGAGTGAAATGTAGCCGCATGTGTGAATACTGCATATTGTTCACAGTAGGTTATCAATAATAGGTGTGTGTCACTGAAGGAAGCCTCCACACTGAGTGTCCGACATGGCGATAGTTCTCATCCTGCCAGGGGATCACACCAGTTCTTACTAAAGCACACACTATAACATCACATATTCAACTGAGCAAAGTTATGCACATGACACGTCGTTATCTCAGAAAGTGGGTCTAGTCCTCTAGATAAATGGTTAAACCACCTAAAATCACAGATTTCCTCAATGGCAGTGTCACTCTCAGGGTAAGACTGACACTCCGCTAGAGAAGACTTCAGTACATGAGTAACACGATTATCACAGACCTGCAAAAGAAAGGACAGTTAAAGAGAGATGGTGAAATACATGTATGAAGCATGTTCCCCAAGTTTGTTGAATCAATATGAAGGATATTGAAGCACTTTCAGAAGTATACTCTTTAAGTGAACAAGAATTCAAACTGAGACATATTTTGAAATAATACTGCTTTTAAACTGTTATAGTCTTGAATAGCTTACAGCATTATTCCTTCTAAAATATACATCGGTGTATCTACTTTCATAAAGATCTGACCTTTTTAATTACAGCCTCTCGATATCAAGAGCTATTCAATAATGATGTTGTGAATATTTTGAAGCTAATAATTTGACTGGAAGTTGTTGTTGCCATAGAGAGCAAAAGTTCCCAGTCAAATTAGTTTCAAAATATTCAACAGAATCTCCCCTACATTATAACAATCGGAAATAGCTGGTCTGTGAGAGATAAAGGATTAATATCCTAATTATTATGCTTTGACTAAACAGAATTTAATCATCTTGTCACCTTTAGTCGTTTTACTTTCAAAATATGGAGACACTAGTGCTTCAGTTATTGTACCTGTAGGCTTATCATGATTGTCTTATTACCCTTGCCCTGTAGAGGTAATAAGGTATTGCATTCAGATCTGATAGTGTGTCTGGAGCTCAGTATCGCTCACCTGGATTACTGTTGCCAGCAATAGTTTTTAGTTTTAAAAGCACACATTGTGGCCAGACATTTGTAAGAGTAACCTGTTAACCCTTTAATGGTCAAATTTGGTCCAAAAATTTTAATATCTGCCTATTGAATGTCAATTTACAGGCCAAGAGAATACAACTTTTGAAAATTTATCACTGGAATGACTGGCTCGGGTATAAAGCCAGTCATTCCAGAGGCACATTTTCAAAATTGTCTTCTCTTGGTCTGTAAATGGACATTCCTCAAGACCATAACAGAGGCCGGTTTTGGCTGGCATGACTATTAAAGGGTTACACAATTTTGGGGGGATTTCTGGAAACCCAACATAGCTGCTGAAATAAATCCACCAATCAATTTTATGTATATTCTATTCGGATGCCTAACACTATAGCAGCCAAGTTTGATTGAAATCGGCCCAGTAGTAAAATGTATTAATTACTGATAAGTATTTTTTACCAAATTTCATTCCTAATTTCAGAAATCCAAAATGAGCACAAAAGATTTAACAACCAGATTCTGTATAAATGTCAAGAATCATATATGTCTCTCCAGGAGGATTTCGAAGCGGAGTAATCACCTGCTCTCCTGAATTTAAATGTAAACCAGTGAAGCGAGTAGTGTTAGTACTCGCCTCTATATTCTATCATCGTTACTAAACAATATAGGCAATCTATGAGATGTTCGCCTAGAATTAACCTTAGGCAAGAGGAGAGCACCATTCGCCTCTCCCTAAGTCATGATCATATAATGTAGCATCTTAGAGGTAATTACATACAGGGCTTGTTGAAACATACTGTCATCTTTAAGACAAAAATGTGTTTTGAAAGAGTTTTGAAATCCTAGATAGCCATTGTAAAACTCAACCAATCAAGTAATAGTTTGTATCAAAAAATTCCATGCGGTTTAAGGTCATGCCAGCCAAGCTTGGTTAAAATTGGGTCATTTTTAAGAATATTTAATTATACGTTTTAAAAGATTTAAAAAAATTATAGTAAAATCCAAGATGTCCACGTCAAATCTTCAGGTCATTTTTAAGAAGATTTAATTATACGTTTTGAAAGATTAAAAAAAATTATAGTAAAATCCAAGATGTCCACGTCAAATCTACAGGTGGAAAATTTACCAATCAAAATTCTGGATAAATTCTGGGAAGCCTACTATCATAGAGCTATCTAAGCACAATTTGATTAATATCGGTGGTTAATGGCCAGAAGTATTTTCATAAAAAGAATAATAGATGGGCAGGCGACAGAGGCAAAGGTCACCATGGTATAAGCCCGCTTAGTCACTTGTCCCTTCAGAATGGGTGTGCTAAGATTTACTGATCAAATTTGGATACAATTTTAACACAATAAAGGTTGATACTGTGAAGAGAATTTTAAGATGTTGGCTGTGATCAGTCAACCAATTTGGCTCAAATTTTAATAGGAAAGTTTGTAACCGTACATTAGGGTGATCTTGCTCGCTCTGTAGTTAATATTTACTGGTAAGCAAATGTTTGCTTATCAGACTGAAAGTTCATGTTTCTTGTACAGCAATAACCGAATCAATATGGGGTTCTAGCATGCATGATGGTCAAGAGATTAATTTTTGAAAACTTATCACTGGACTGGATGACTTGATAATTGAGCCAGTCATTCTAGTGGTAAATTTTCTAAAATATAATTCTCATGACCTGCAGATGAACATGCAGTAAGGAGATATGCAGATTTTTGTTACCAAATTGAACCATTAAAGTGTTAAATATTCAAACATTTATCCAGACAGACGAGATCTCTCTTGACATAAACAAAACCTTTGTACTACAATCAATTCCGGAATCATAGTTTAATCCTCATCCCGTAGGTGGTAATGCATTTGGTATCCAGAAGTGTATCTACTACTGAGCTGATTTGGCTCAAATCTTAGCAACAAACAAAGGATCGTTCAGACTTTGGCCGCGATCCGACCACCCGTGAAAAATTCAGATGTACATGGCCTACAAAACAAATAATGGTGTTACGGATATCCCAGAAGATACTGGTGTGGGGTGGGGGTGGGTGGGTGGGGGGGGGGGGGGGGGGGGGGGGGGGGGGGAGATTGTACACTAATTCCACTACTTTGTTTATGTTAAAGCCCATTTTCTAACTTCAATGAAACCTTCAGGTTCAGTGAGGTCACCTTTAAAAACAGCTTCTGCAGTGGTCTTGAGAAATGTCCATTTGCAGACCAAGAAGGCCACTTTTGAAAATTTACCATTGGAACGACTGGATCGATAAGCGAGCCAGTCATTCCAGTGGTAAAATTTCAAATATTAATCTCTTGCATCAGTAAATTGAAATTTAAAAGAAATTCAAGGGTTAAAGGGTGAGGAGACTGTATAGTGTATACAGTGGCTACTTGTTTGTGTTCCATAAGGTGGTCTCTTCATAGGCATATAATTTCCACTCTGTGATAATATTACTGATTAACTTGGAGGCATTTCAAAATTAAATGGAAATCTAAACTCAACCATTCATCGATTCTAAACTCAACCATTCATCGAAGAGGCTAAGGGACCAGTTAGTGGTGGTCATTGTCTTTATCTATGCCTGCTCATTAAAAATAGAGAGAACTAACATGACAGATGCCAGTATAGACTGGCGGTATAACTTTTTTTATTTTGGCCTTAGAGAAGATTGTGTGCAATATATCTGATATTATTTAAGTCCTCTATTGATTTTTTTAAGAAATTTTAATTTTTGACGATAGTAATCATTACACTGCTCGGATCATTCTCATGCCGGTTTGTACATGTAGCAAAATAACCTAATGCACACCAAACATACACAACAGCAAGATGTTTTAACAGTAACTAAATCAATATACATCATTATTATAGTTTTCTTACAACACACCTTTCCAGTTTTAGCCATGCCCCACTCATCTCTAGCTAAGCTACACCAACACAATGCTTGTGTGGGGATCGATCGATCCCTGCACTTCTTGGCTATCAATTTCCAGAAAACTATTCAGGGAAGCTGTTGAATATTTTGAAACTAATGTGACTATTATTAAATGGCAAATACATACAATTCATGCAATGTGTCGTACTGTTAAACATTTAAATGGACTAAATTGAGTCATTCTTGCTGTAATTGATTACGACGTCATACTATGCGTCACGTAGTTGATTATGATGTCATATGATGGATGGATAAATTGGAAATATCCATTACGCTTATGTGTGTGAACAAAAGATTGAAAAGTAAACCTCCATCAGCGTGCTAATGTCTATTTCCAGCATGCTAAACAGTTGACGACTGGTTTGGTTGAGTGAAATTAATGAAATTAATTACCTTCTAATAGGATTATTATAATAAAACTAATTGTTTGAACAATTACAATATGTAAATAATAAATTTTTGATTATACCTTTATAACTTGAAAGCGAATTGACACCTCTGAGTGTAAAGTATCATTTCTTGCCCCTACGTTGTCCTGCACTGACTCAGTCATGGCTCGTCAATCACCTGCTCATCGCTACAAGTTAGCTTTTCAGGTGTGCTCCAACCGTTGGACTGTCAAAAGAATTAATTGGTATATTCCGTCCAATGTGACTTTTAGTGCTCTACGATACACAGTATTTCTTCATTTTGACTTTCTATAACTTGATAAATGCGTGTTTACAAACAAAATTTTCACAAAAACAAATAAACATCGTGAGAAACCGATTCTTATATACCAGTACCCGAGTACCCGCTAATTGCCTTTGAGCGGCCTCGCTAAGCGATCGTCCGGAAATGTGTATTACATTCTCCGCTTCAGATGCAGTATTGATCAATATTTTAATTCTATACGCTTATTAGCCCCAATCGACATCCAAATATCATATTCCCAATCTCCACACAAATCTGTCACGTCTGAGACCGAGTAGTCTATCGGGAAACGACGGCGTGTCTACTTTTTTCACGGGTTCCACTTGTGACGTCACAAGTACGAGGGATTTCCCGCTTCCCAGAAATCAGTTTTTGTTCGGCAATCCTCGGAAATTAATGATAGTTTGCCTATATTTTTTTAATACGGCATTTATATTATTAACTAATACAATTTTCGAGTAGAGGAGGTTTATTTACCTAAAATAACTATTACTCTTGGTAGCCGAAATCTACACTTTAATACACATTCTGTTGAATATTTTGAAACTAATTTGACTGAGTGGTGTTGCTGCCATAGGCAGCAACAGCACCTAGTCAAACTAATTTCAAAATATTCAACAGCTTACCTGTATAGTTTTCAGGAAATTGATAGCTAGTGATTTCGGCGATCGATCAATCCCAACACAGGCAATGTGTGGGTGGAGCTTAGCTAAGATGGGCGTGGCGTAGCAAAAACT